>CACRXP010000763.1:135767-155900 GCA_902702965.1 Spirometra erinaceieuropaei
CATTCTTTTGCTTCGTGTAAGTCAGGTAGAGCAGGACGTGGACAACCACGTTTGAAAAAATAGATTCCTGTAAGATTTTCGAAATTCGTATTTCTAAATCTGTCTGATTCTGTGCCCTAAAAGGCCGTAATAACACCTACAGGCAATCTTCTGTCTTTATTTACTCACATTTTCCTGGTATTTGCGAAAATTTCATAAGAAACCGCAAAGAGTTCCACCACCAAGCTGCTATTTTGACTTCTGAGCATGCGGTAAGATACTTTTCGTGCCTCACGGTTTCAGCTAATACGTAAGTTAGAAAGAAACCGGCGCAGCACTAACAGTCGGAGCGATATTTTAATACCTATATGGTCAGAGTGGAATTTATAATCATAGGACGAAGTCGAAAATCAAGCAAAAATAGCAAAAATAGGTCCGATTTAAAGGGACGGGTGAGTTTATTCGTCCGCGGCCAGAAATTACCAGTCATTTTCCAGGAGGCGAAAAAAGAAGTCAGACTTTCAAATTTTTGTCATGACTTCGACTCGGAAAAAGATGAAGCTTGAGGACAATTGTCAATAAAATACCATACCAGAGCACTTTTTAAAGAGGTAACTTATCGGAGGTTTCTAAATTGATTAAGAGCCTATTCGTCTGAGACCGTTCTGTACGTTCACTTTATTTGAGCAGTGAGGCCTTGTTTTTGGTGCATCCACAAATATAACCAAACGGGCTATCTACATGAAAAAGAACGCCCAAGAACTCGCTATTTCGGTAAATGCTTTCAAGGAATATCTTATCTTGAAGGTTCCGATAGCTATGAACTGGAGAATGTATCATTTCGGGCAGCTGGTAAAGAATACCGAAAATCGCAAAGTATTCGCTGTTAGTTCAAAGACACGCTGTAACTGGGCGGACTCCACAATCGTCAAAAATTACACAGTAATTTAACTTAGTAGAAAATCCCTTAACACACAGGGAATTGTACGCTAATTATTGCCGCTGCTAATTCTGCCCCAATTTTTCAGTCAGTGGTCGGCCTCTCAACACGTAACCTTGCAAAATTTATTCTTTTTAAGCCCCTATCAGTGAAATCCTCCCTGCTTCAATCGCTAGCACCTCAAACAATAAAGCGGAAAAATTTAATAGCCCTCCCGCGAAGCAATCTTAGGATCTATGATAAAACATTGTGGACTTACCTACCTGCCATACTTAACGTAATTGTTAATGTACACCCATTTTTCATGCTCTGTTCTATATTTAGACACAACTAGGCGACTTACAATAAACCCCTTTTCAGAGTCTCTGACATTTGGTACAAACATTCTACGACCAATAAATAATGATTTTTAAACCAAGCCATGTTTTTATTTGGGGCACGATCGTTTTCCTATAGCCGTAAAACTTTGGCGGACGCGGGTTAGGCAGTTTCTTCATTACAGGAATTTTCTAACGAATTAAATTACTTTTCCTGAGTTATCACTCGCTGTAAGCTTCTAGATCTCGAACCCAGAGTCGCAATATGGTTATCATGAAATAAAAGATACGCGCAGCTAAGAATAGTGGAGAAAACAAAATATGTCACAGTACATTCTAAAAGCAGGTCAGCAGTTGGACTACTAGAAGAAAGTATTATTCTTTAGTCTGTTTAGGTTTGTAGGATATTTTAAACGGGATGCGTATGATGGACAACTATACGTCGAATAAAGACAACAGGCGCGGTAGAAGTCGGCGAACTAGGTGCCACCTGGAATGAGCGTTCATGTGCAATTTTACAACTGAATATTTGGAACCGTCATTCTTTAAGTTTGAATAATACAACTAAAGTTAATTGGGGGTGAAATCATACTGGTGCTAATTTTAACGATTTATGAGCTTACCACACCAGCGAAGAGGCGTTTCAGGTTTTCTATCAGTTCTTGCTTTTTTGCCGCTCGTGAGGATTCATGTCTTTCGACCTTGGCCTCACCAATCTGACAAATAACAGACTCCAGCTCCGCATTGATCTCCTCGATGCGCCGAGCAGCCATCTCAACTTCCTCACTAATCGACTTCTCCGTTTCTGTCAGCTCTGCGATAGAGCGGTGGCTTGATCTAAGGGCAAAATTGACAAACCGTGGAATTCACTGCTAACAAATTCGATAACAAGGACGTGATTTATGAGTTCCTAGGTAATATTCTAACGTCAAGTCTGTTCAACCGCTGGAACAGTCCTACAAGGGCGCAGATGACAAATGTTGAGGTTAAGCTGGCATGTCCACCTGCTATTGCTTAGAAAGTGCGAAAACTACTGTTCACCCAAGTTCATGTTCGGTTTGCCTGCAAATCAAACACGGGTGGTAGGGAAACGTGGGTCGGATCGTTAATCCGTATACCGACCATTCAGGCAGATCATAGGTGCAGCTTTCTGCAAGGACCATCGTCAAAGGTTGGCCAAAAACTAAGCAGGCGTCTGGGTCCGAGGGATGAGCGGACCAGAGGCGACAGACCTGAACGTGAAATTTCGACGTCCGAAAAGCCGGTTGTCTTATGAAAAATAACGAAAGCACGATGCCAGCAATGACAATGACATCGCGAACATAAAATAAATTAGATAACTGGTCACCACTGCCTCGTGGTCAGGTTCCTGATCCACAATAATCACACAGACGTTTGTTGGGACGCGATTAAAAACACGGACTCGAAGGATGCAATCGAAACATCATCGAATGAAGAATTATAGATTGTTGAATCCTTTTGAGCACACGGACTTTGTGTCACATCCATGCAAGAAAATTGCTTTAGAAGAGGTCTCACATATTGCGAATTCGATCTGTTTTATTACCCCGATGATTTCACGGGTTTCAACGAAGTTTAACAAAGACACGAGCACCTGACTGCTTCGATTATTTATTTCCTCTTCAATACGGTCCTGTGGCAGACAGTTGGACCCGAAGCATCAGAGGTTGCCAACCAGCCAAAGATCTCCCCGTCTACCGCCAACGGTCAGACATACTTCACCATGAATCTTGAGGCGACCATGATTTCGAATGAATTGATCTTTGACTCTGTTCGACTGTGATACAGCACTTCGTGTTCGCCAAGGAACCGACGATTCACCAATCTCTGCTAATTGTTAAAGAGGTCCATGACCCACTGTAAGGCAGGGTTGCCCAACAGCGCGTCTTGGGGAACATTGGCTAACACTTCATTGAACAGTGTTCGCAGAGGAACGTAACTCATATGGAAGTCGTTGAGATGCCAAGGATCCCTCTTTGTGGTTGACTCGGACCTTGGTCTTTTAAATTCCACAGCACGACGGAACTAGTCAGAGCGGCTTCTATTCACGGACTAGGTCTATAATAGAACTCCTATGGCGATCAGAGATTCCTGCCTTGTTACGTCAAAAAGCCGTAATCTCAGATAGTCCTGCCACTGTCACCACTGAGATCACAACCGTAGCGAGCACCGCAAAAGCATGAAATGGGAGAAGGACGTCAATGCTGCATATTGGAGTTTAAAACTCACGCCAACCAACCTCCCTATAAAATAACTCTCTGCTTCGGCGATATTACAAACGCGCAAACGATAACTGGCAAAGCAATGGGCTGTGTCATGCTCGATCCTTCGGCATACATTCTTTTGCTCATTATCTGCTCTCTTGAAGAAAGGTCCGAGAAAGGACTGTGCTAGATTGGGCTCGTGGCGTATTAGTATGCTACTGGACGCAGTTTGTCACGCACTAACCAATGACTACGGTGGAAATTCAGAAACCACTTCGTGTTCATCAGAAGCAGTCGAAATACGATCTTCAGGTAATAATGCAGAAGCAATGCCTAACTATGGTCAGCCTGTCCACTAAGCAGACTGGTGACAACGCCGTTGATCAGCCACTCTTTGTGAAAAGCATGAGTGAGACATGCCGGCAAATCCACTCCGTAAAGATGGCGACTGAACACAGTGTAATCTAGTAAACATGTTGGCTGCACCAAGAAACTCCTAGGTTTTTGGAGCAAAACGTTAACTGAAAGCAGACATCGAAACCAAACGACTTACTCTATAAATTCGGTAAGTTTCTGCAGACGCTTCTGATTGTCATTCAGTTCTGTCTGTTTGAGGCGCAACGAGTTCTCTATCTCCTCTTTACGCCGCTCCAAAGCATCAGAGAGGTCCTTTTGTTCGTCGTACTCCCTACTAAGACTGTCAAGCTGTGCGGAGAGGTGCGACGTGTGCTCAGCGACCTTCTGCTTTAGTCTGTGATATTCCGCCAGCTATGATTTAAAAAACGGTTCAAACGATGTGTAGCATAAGAATGCACAGAAAAAAAATGCGACAATACTAAGGATCCTTATTTTTCATAAACTCAAATGCCAGAAACGTACTTGAGAATCTTCCAATTCAAGTGAGCGACCTTGCTCCTGACTCTTCTTATTTTGCTGCCTTTCGTACTCCTCTTTAAGCTCAAGGATTCGAGCATATTCTGCACTCAGTTGGTCCATTTCTTGACGGTGGCTACTATGCAGTTGTCTGGCGTTCTCTAAAGATTTTCTTGGGGAACGATTCACACGAAGTTGCGCAAACTCACTTGGACTCTTTGTGCTTGTCGTTGACGTGCCTTAGCAACTGCGAAACCTTGATATATTCAGGCTTCTTTTTAGATATCTTTTGCTCCTAAAGCGTACGACAAATAGACATAGAGAATGACACCATGCATAAACTATGATTATTACAAGGTTCTAAGGCGTATCTTCCAAAAATTATTAAAACAGAACGAAGACAACATGAAATATGAATGCAGTCCCAGTGATAGGAATTATTGGCAAGTTTGCGTTTTTCATGATTGCCAAAGATCATGGGAGACAAAAGAGCAGAAAATATGATAAAGGCCTAGTAAAAGACACCCAGAACTCACGCATTTTTTAATTTCTTGTTCTATACCAGCTTGGTCCCGATGCAACTTGCCAAGCTCACGCCTCTTCTCCCGGATCTCTTCCTCGAGATTTTGTCTATGCGCATTCTCCTTCTCGATTTGCTCCTCTCGAAGCTTCAACTCCTCGCGTATGTGCTTTGTATCAACTTCATTGTAATAAAGCCGAAAAAGATGCAGTTCGGTCCGTTTTGAAAGCTAAAAAGACACGTTTTACCTTGCTGGTATGAAAACGCCGGAGAAAATGCACTAGTTACAAGACAAAAGCTCTAGTTGGAAAGGCTCTTGTTCGACCGAAAGAAGTGGATGTGAATAATGTTAGTATAACAATGACGAAGTTGAGTGGGCAAGGAGGCCTTATATCAGAAACGATAAGTTTGGAAATAACAACTGAGGAAACGATCCCCCCCCCCCACCCTCATAATGCTGCTCACATCTCATCTGCTGTTTTTGCGTGCCAATTGTCGCGTCTGCCTACCTGAGAATCCCACGTTTTCTGTTCTGGGTACCATTAATGCCCGTGTTTACGATGTCCTGCATAACCAGGCAAAAGCTCTGAAGACCAACACATCCATGCTGTTTCGTGGATGCATCTGAGGCTGCTTAGTAACCTTGTGAAGTGAGAGCCTCTGATGCCTACGTGTCGCAAGGCAAGTGTCGAAGGCAACAACAAAAAAATTGCACTCACTAGATCATTATTTAGTCGGCGATACTTCTCTGCTTCGTCAATTTCTATGCGAGCCTCCTTCCTCTCAGCTACAATGTTTTTCTTCTTGTTTAGGTTGAAAGCAGCTTCTTCTTCCAACTTCTGCATTTCAGACTTGGACCTGTCATATTCGTCTTTTAACTCCGCAGACCTTGGAAATAATGTCGAAGAAGTTAGGCGCTCACCTGCTTATTTCTTCAAACATTTGACATCGTTCACGGGCATTTTTCATCGCAATGCTTTCAACTGCGCCCTGGAAGATCAGAAAATTCTTGACCTTCATAAATATGTGTATTTTTTCAAGGGCCTCGGCGTATTCGTCAACTTTTACGGGCTGAAAGTTGGCATATAACGTCTTCCCTTACCGTGCCATCGATACGGTATTCGGAGGTATTGCCGCTTATATATCGGCTAAAACGTCTCTCTGTAGCGTCCGGCATCTCGTAAACGGCCGTAACGCTTGCTGTTTTCGCAACCGGTTTCCCCACGACTGAACCATGGATGAGATCCTACAGCGTGGGAATAACGACAAGGACCATACGCTAAGCCTCGTGACCCGCAGATGGCGCGTGCGTTCACCAAGCACAAAACTGATAGCGTCCATAAGATTTGATTTTCCGGATCCATTTGGTCCGATAACTGCTGTGAATGTACTGAAGGGACCGATGACCTGTTTCCCTTTGTATGACTTGTAGTTTTCCAACTCGATGTACTTTAGACGGCCACAGTTCGAAACCATCGCCAACATCAACTGCACCGCGGCTAAAAAGACTAAGTAAAACAATTTTTATATTCTTTGGTAATTTGCCTCTGGAAACAGTGTTTTATTTAAATTGAATGCATAGATAGTCATACATCTGTTTATGATTCATTGGTAGGATGGCGTGATGTCCTTCGAGTTGGTCACCGATTCGCTGTCGGTGCTTGTGTCCTCGTCCCAATAAAAGGGTGTCAGCACTGAGCTTGCCCATTGAAATGAGTCGACTGCTTCTGTATCTCTTGCGTTCCACGCTTCTTTTCGGATTGGGTGTTTGCTTATATTACGTTTTCGGTCTACTGCAAGGCTTTCGGAGCGGAATATTTACAGACAATTTTTCACTTCACGTACTGAGAACTAATTCAGGGATACCCCTTTGTTGCGGCTTCCTAGCAGGTAATTGCATTAGCCAGAGCGACACGTTTCTGTTTAACTTGAGGTTTTCCTGATTTTACGTATACCATGCACAACCATCATCTTCTTTCACCTCTTTCATTTATGCAGTGTTTGGAGGACTTCTTTCGCCACATATATGCAACAAACTGCAACAGTTGCGCCCTAATGAGACTGAGTGGTGTTCCGTCATACGATGCTTGGTATTATTCTTCGGAATCACCCACGCGACAACGAAAATCGACTTCATATCCAATTCGCAGCTTCTTTTCACCGTTGCTTCTCTGTCGTTGGGGATCTGGTGGCTGTTTGACCGTTCGCTTGGTGGAATTCTCATTGGGTCTGGGACCTCCCTCTTGGGTACAGCTAGTTGTCAATTGCTCGCGAATCGTAGGGTGGTAAAGTAAGTTGACCCTTCTGCTCATTATTTGTTTAGCTCGACGGACCCACTTTTGTTCTCCTGGCTGCCGTGTGTATTTTTCTCGGGTGGAATAACCATCTCACTGGTTGGACGACAGTTAGCAAAACTCGACCTGACAGCTGAAAAACTAAAATCGGAGTAAATCGCCAAAAATTAGACCTGTGTCGATTTGCATTTCCCTGTCTTGCGCGCTCAATCTCCGTTGTGTATTTTGAACAAGATATCCCCCATTTCAACTCTCCTTTTGATCCTAAAGCATGTAAGACGCCAACCTGTTAATTTTATATTTTGTTTTTTTTTAAATACCTGCCACCTGAACTTTATCTGGTTTCTTCGTTTACCTTGAGTGTTCTTCGGTTTGGGGTCGTGTCCTATCACAGAATATCCCTTATTTTTACGTCTCACAGTGCCTCTTTATACTCCATTACCTGATAGAGCGAACCTCTTGACTTACAATCATGCCTCGTTCGGTCACTCGTTAATCAAGTTAATGTGTGTCTAGCCTACAGCGATCTAGTTAGATGCCATTTGCTAGTTCCTTCGTATTTTCTGGTTAATTCAAGGTTCCACAGCCATATGTGCGGCAGCAACCTGGTGATGGGTTAAGGCACCAATTAAGTCCTTGGACTCCGCCCTCTCCTCTGCCGAATCCTGTAAGCTTATTTCTGTATCAGCTCAAAGACCACGTTTGTCTGCTCAGAGACCCCGCATAAGACCTTTGGATTCTGTTTCCGTCCACCATTTGACCGTCGTTACTGACGATGCCTACCGTTTGCCCCACAACATGGTAGGCGCAGTTACTTAAACTTGCACGTGAACTAGTTGATAGTGATAGCGGACCTGTGCTGCACCTACCGCGGTCTCATCCTTTGCCCACCTGAGCTCGACGTCGAGAAAGAGTCAGGAAGACCGGAGGCGGAGTCGGAAACAGTGGCTTACCGAGCGCGTTGGATGACATGGCTAAACAGCCCGTCTGCGCGTGTCACACGCCCTGTCCGCAAATAATGGGCCAGGATCTCACGAAGGTAGCAAAGGGGTAGCTCGGATCCTAAATGAGTGGGAGTACCATAAAGTCGACATTAAGAAGGAGTCACTGCGGCCTCACTTCCAGTTCCGAGAGGTAGGCTGAGTTATTCTGTTAGTTGGCAGTCTCCCCAGCCGCGACTTCTAGCGCACCGCGGTAGCATGGAAGCATGCCAGACTGCTTGTTGTGAAGGATATGCGCTGAATGCCATGGGGAGTCGACTTCACTTTTTTCATTTCAACACCATTCTACTGCTTGAGCCGGTCAATCATCTGATGCGGAGATTTGGCGAGGTAGCTGACAAAGACGACCTGTCTACCTGTGCTGCATGGGGCACTGTCTACCTGTGCCACACGCGGACTGACCCAGCGCAGCACGGCATAATTTTACACACAAGGGGTGGGCGGGTCGGTTCTCACCTGCGTTAGTGTCATAGAGGTATTGCTGGGGAGGAGCCATTGAGCTTGACTCAGTCTACCAGTCGGCCAATGCACCCAAGCATACTCAGGACGAACTGCGAGGCCTGAATTGTACTGTTAATTGATAATCTTCCAAGCCTCGAGGTTCGGCTCGTCAGACCTCTTATAATCAGGAATGCGCTGACATGCCGTGGGGAATGGATTCCCTAAAGTCTACTTCACATTCACCCCTCTACCGTGCGCAAGTTGATCGTCCTAGCCGGTCAACCAATCAATGCTGAGATTTGACTCAGCGGCTGACGGATAGAATAGCCGTCTAGGCTCGTCGGTCATGATGGCGGTCGTAGTCGTGGGGGACGTGACAGGGTTGACGACAGAGGCTTTTGCGGGGACGGGAGGTAGATTTGCGGTGTCATTGCATCATGTCTGGAGATAACCGATGAAGCTGATCCGCACGCAGTATGTTCCTTAACAGCGAGGACACGTTGGGAGTGATGGGATGCCGGGGCTAAGAGTCCGCGGCGCTCGCGACTTGTGAGCCGCTCTTCTGACTTTCGCAGAGGCGATCCCGTCGTCACCGTAGATTGGTATCCCAATCATCACTGCTCTTCTCTCGGCCGGTCGGTTTGCGCGAAATCTTTCCGGGTCGCCAAAATGATTTATGGATCCTTGACAGGATTCCGCAGGGATGCCTTGTAGCGTCGTTGTTGTACTCGTCGGCGAGCGCTCGTGGGAAGTCTCCGTACGAGAGTTGCTTGAGTAGGCGCTCGTAGTCCATCCTCACAAGATGACTTCTCGATCGCAATTGCATTTGACTCAGCATGGCGTGTACGCTGTGGATTCCATTCCGTTGCAAGATTTCCGTGTTGGGGATCCTGTCCTGCCACTTCAGCTTTGGTATTCTGCAGACAGCTGAGATGGACGTGGTCCATCTTCCTGGATTGATTGGCAGGTATGATCAATGTCTTCGTCCCGTGTACTAGCATTGTCATGGCTACCGCCCTGAACATTTCGAGCTCCGTGTTGAGTCGGAGTTCGTGATTCTTCCAGACGGAGGTCTACAGCGAGTCGAAAGCCTGGCTAGTTTTTGAGACCCAGTGAGTCACTTCGTCGTCTATCTTAGTGTTTGTCCAGATGATACTGGTGTCCAGAAACACTAGTAACCTGTGGAGAGGGGGTAGAGATGGAGACAGGGCTGTTGTTATCTGTTTTACTGTTTTGATCATGATTTTTTACATCCGGGAGCTACGGTTTACTTACTTACTTGATACAGCTGCGATCATGCCTGATCTAGCCGGCCTCGATGATGTCCCGAACTGTACCTCTCCACGCGTGACGATCCGCGGCAGCAGACCTGGACAGCTCAACCCATTCCCTTCGCCAACGACGGAGACCGAATACCGAAGGTCCAAGAACTACCTCCATGTCTCGACGGACAGTGTCGAGCCAGGTTTTGAGTTGACCCCCTCTTCGACGCCTCCAATGGGGCAACGGTGCCGGATCGAGGGCAGTAACACTGAGCTCCGGAGGTGGACGACGAAGAACATGCACGAACCACCTCAGTCGTCTTTCTTGGATGGCCTGAGTTATCCTTGCGATGTTGTCGTAGCGAGCGCGGACTGTCTCATTTGATACGAAGTCGGTGAACTTCACTCGAAGGATGGTCCTTAAGCAGTGGTAGTCAAATACCTTCAGTTTTCGCTCGTCCTCCACGCGCAAAGCCCAGCATTCACAACCGTAGAGAAGGACAGATCGGACAGATGCACGGTACACGCGAATCTTAGTGGTGATGGAGAGGTCACGTCGGTCCCACAGGCATTTCCGAAGGCTTGAAAAAACCCAGCGGGCAGCATCGATTCGGGAGACAATGTCGTCCTTACTCTGTCCATTAGACAGTAGCCTCGCTCCAAGGTATTTAAACCTACTTCTTCAAGTTGACAGCCATCAATCCCGAGGGGTGCCTTCTCCTGGTCAGGGATGCAGCTTGAGAACACTTTGGTCTTCGCAGCGTTTATGGACAAACCGACCGATTTAACGACCTCGTTCACCCGTGACACCATAGACTGCAGATCACCAAAACTTGAAGCAAGTAAGGCGATATCATCGGCATAGTCAAGATCAGTCAGTCGATATCCGGTTGAAAACTCAACGCCGTCACTCTCGCGTAGGGCCCTCCCGAGGATCCAGTCAATAGCGTAGTTGAACAGTATGGGTGACAGGATACAACGCTGTCGGACGCCAGACCGAATACCGAACGGTTGGGAAAGATTGTTGCGGACCAGGACTCTCGCAGAAGTGGAGCGATAATAGGCCTTGATCATGGCGATTATTTTTGCCGGTACACCATATAACGCCATTATCCGCCACAGGGACTCACGGTGGACGGGATCGAATGCGGCGGCAAAGTCAATGAAGCAGACGGCCGTCGGTTGTTGGTAGCTATGGCGAAATTCGAGAATGCGCCTCAGTGTGAATATCTGGTCTGCGCATCCACGTCCAGCACGAAATCCGGCTGGGTTTGGCCTCGTCCTTGAGTCACGCATAGCCTGGAATCGCCTGAGTAGGACAATAGCGAAGATCTTCACAGCACCGTCGATGTGACTTATGCCGCGGTAGTTCTCGCATCTCGTCTTATCTCCCTTCTTGAGGATAGGTACAAGGATGCCTAAGCCCCAGTCATCAGGAACAACCTCGTCTCTCCACGCTCGTTCAATCACCTCATGTAGCCAGGGCGCCAGAGTGTCGACATAAGACTTGAAGATTTCAGCGGGTATACCGTCCTCTCCGGGTGCCTTATTGTTGCGCAACTTTCGTGTGGCATCGGCGACTTCTCCCTCGGAGGGGGGATCGCATGGCACTGCATAAGTAGGAGAGGGAAGAAACTCCGCTGAGGACAAGAGAAAGGGCGAGGTAGGTTGGGTATCGAAGTTGAGATGGTGCTCACGCCAGCGCTCGACTTTGGCCGAGTTGTCAACAATAAAGCCGCCGTTTACATCGCCAACAGAGTCACTCAGTGTACGGGGCTTACCGCTAACATGATAGATCAGACGGTAGATCTTTCGAGTGTCACCAAAGTCCGAGGCCTGTTCCATGGAGGTCGCTATTTCAGCCTAATATTTCTTCCGGTCATCCCTGGCCGATTTTGCCGTCATCTTCCAGTTCGACCATTCCAATCGCCAGCAACAATCAACAGATCGCGGCGAGGCAGTCTTTCAACTAGTGCTTGCAACTGAGAGTAAAACGCCTCTTGATTGCGCTGTTCGCAGCCGAAGTTTGTGCGTACACAGAGACGATGGAGATGTTCGTGAAGTGACCCTTCAATCGCACGTAGGCTATCCGATCATTGACTGGTTCCCCTGCAAGTAGCGCGAGGTCCGTTTGTTGTGATAGGGCGATCGCCATACCGTGTCGACCAGAAGAATCGCGCGGGCTGCTGTGGTACACGGTGAAGTGTGATTCGACTCCCGAGATCTTTATTTCACGGGAGCCTGAGTGAGGGAGTTTAACTTTAGAGAGACAGCAGACATCCACGTTGTATTGGTAATGGCTGAGTGCGGTCAGACTTTGGGTACCAGGGTCCAGGAACGTTCGCACATTCCAGCATCCAATACCGAGAGTCCGTCCACGATTGAGTAGTCCAGCTCGCATACTATTCGCCCGCACCATTGGACCAGGGTTACAGAGCGCGTCTATGCCCGCGGACGCCGTAGCATGGGTCGTAGTACTGTGATTGGACATGTTTCATGAGGTTTCTTGGGAATTTCGAATACGGGCGGGTCCCCAACATCCGGTCGGATTGTTTGTTCGAGGTTGTCTCCTCTAGCGCTTTGGCTTAAAGCCTAAACACAAGGCAGTGGTGGCAAGTAAACTTATTTAATGGCGGTTTACGGTCGCCATGTCACAATGCCGTCATTGGGCTTTGCGGCTTTTTATAAGGCTTTCAGCGTGCAAGACCTCAGTCTACCGCACCCTAGTAGCAATGTCGCTGCTGGTCCGCGACTGCTTATTCGTCAGACCGGGGTCTGCTTACTTCGCAGCTAACCTTCACTGAAGGTCGTCCCACTATCCGCACCTGTGGACGCGCCGGGTAGCCAGCAGCTAGGCTTACGGGCAACCCGTCTTCTCGGAGGCCGGATGACGTGATAATCGCGTTTTAGGTCATCTTTTGTAGCCCCTTCACCCGGTAGGAAGTGAACAGTGCTGTATTTGAATAGGGCTGCTCAGACATCCCAGACGACTGCGTCTTAATTTGTTGGAAGAGCGACCTAACTTAGCCTGGGCCGCCCACAAGATTCCACGTCATTCCCTCCGTGGGTATTTTGGGAAGTGGGCAGGCGAAAGGACGATAGATGAGAAGGGGAATAGAATTACCAGGTGTGGGGACACACACAACAACGAATACCCTCATCCGGTTTAACCCACTGATCGAGGCGGTCTCCGGGGTGTGGCTGCTAGGCAGAGTTTTACTTCGGGTAGCCTCAGCTGAGAGTTGGGTGTGAGTTAAGGGCCGTGCGGAGCAGCCACGACCTGCACAATTTAAATGATGCCGCCTATCACATCTACACGGTTTTCTGGCTAGAAACCTCGTCCACGAACCACATAAAGTGACAGCAATCTTGACTAAAGTTGTCCGATCGAATAACCGGCTTACATTTAGAGTGGGACAGATTTCGGTGACACTACATGACTGCCAACTTGTCCACCAAGTCGATAGAGGGTCCCACCAGGAGCGAGTGGTACTCTGATCACTGACGGCTCATCGAAACCCCAGTTATTTCCTAAATACTCCGAACAACCGGCCTACTTTGATCTCCCATGTGTAGTAAACCGACTAACGCTGCAATCATTCAGTTGAAAGAGCGCCCCTCCGCTGCGCCTAATTTCAGCTCACCAACCGTCAAAAAACGATATCAAACATCACCGGGAGCTTTTCACTTCAACGACACCCACGAGTTTTCGTTGACAGTGATCGAAGGACCATAAAGGACCCGAATGGCGAGTTCAAGTGGCCCAGCTCATGACGGAGCACATTACATGTGATAGGTTTTGCCTAGGTCATGACCACGTCACTCGTACCAGTCGGAAGGGAAGCAGCCTGCAGGTCTGAGGAAACACTTTCAGCAGTTGGTGAACCGATGAAACCCCAGTCCCAACTAGAAGATCGCTGTTTGCCGGCGCCAATGCAGTTGCGAGTAGGTGAATTGCGGTCGGTAACTGCGGACGTGGATGCGTGAGCATTGGTGGTTTAAGGTAGTCACCCATGCCGTGTCGTCGGATATATCCTTGCCGCTGACATCGTTTGTGTAATGGACTGCGTTGCTGGTCATCGGTTATGACGGGCCCAAGAAGCCTGGATTCCGACCGTCATGCGAGCTTATCTACACCTGCTCGGCTATTCAGGTCTACCTGAAAAGAGGCAGTCGTAGTGTGAAACCATCGGGCCCGCCAGTTTTAGTCAGGGTAGACGAGAAGGGGACAACACAATCTATAGCGAAATTTCGGTACAGGGCGTCAACTGTGCCCTTAGTGGATTACCAAGTAAAATAACTCAGTCGCCCGAAAAGTCCTGCGACTTTAAACGGCTTTACACACATCGTGGTAGTTTCGACGCACGTCAGATTTATTTCAGTGAGGAATGTACTAATGTGCCGTAGGAGGTGTTCCCTGATGCCCACGTTCCCCTCTCTTTATTACCTCTCTCTCTCTCTCTCACACACACACACCAGTCCACTGTCCGAGCCGGTCAGCCATCTGACTGGGATTGGGCGCCGTGGCTGACAACCGCAGGAATTCGTCTACGTGTGCTACATACGACACGGTCAGGCACTAGGTTGTACCAAGGATTATGCATCCTTCTGACGTGCGAGTTCCATTTTCTGCCCGGCTGCGGATGGTCGCAGACAAGGCGAACGGAGGCGTCGCTGCAAGGGCACCTTGAAGACCTCACTCAAGATCGACGGGCATGGCGCACTGCCGTAAAGACTAGAGCATTCATTTTTGAGGGCAGCTGAATGGTCACTGTCAAGGAAAAGAGAAAGACTTGTATGACTCAAATGCCACGGACCAATGACGTCAGCTGCAACTCCTGTCATCGTGTCTACACTGTCAACGGACATTTGGGCATGGATCAGCCTTGTTGGACATCTTCAGATCCAGTACAATGTCACCACGACTAACCCACCTCTCCTCTCTCAACAGGCTACCAGTACAAGCAATTCTGATGCGAATACTCCTACAGCCTTGCAAAAACATTACTACCACTGTCCCAACCACCAACAGTTTAGACGTAACTCCAACCTGTCACCATTGCAACAGCGCCTTCTCGTCGCGTAGGCCTGATCAGTCATATTGAAATCCAGTGCCTGCGGCTCTGACATACATCTGTCACACATGCTTAAAATACCCCAGGACGTTTAGACACCACATAGGCTCAATCAACTAATGCGTATCCATGGCAGCCGAATTCACCGCAATGTCAGTACGACAAACCAACTTCCTACAAATGAAATCTCCCCTACCGCCATCACTATCTTCTCCGCCACCGCCGCTGACACCACCGACCACAATAACAACACCAGCTCAGCAGCTACAGTCCAATCCTGTCCCTTCTGCCACTTCGCATTTGCACCACATATCAGCCTGGTCAGAAACTTGCAAATCCATCACACTGAAACTGGCGTAGCAGCGCGAAAAGCCCAACTTTACATCCGCCGCGCCTGCTTTACTTGCCCGCACTCTCAAGGGCATTCCACCATCGTGTGGGCTAGTTAGTCATGGGCGTCTGTATGCAAATCTCCTATAACACTGTACTGAAGACATTAGGATCACACTTTGTCCTTCCTGCCCACATGCGTACACATTCTAGGCCAAACATGAACTCCCTCTGCACTAGCCGCCACACTGGATAACAAACACATCTTTTACAAGTGGCAAGCATGTGGTCAGTTTCGCCAACGCCGGTATGTCGGGCTCAAAGTCACACGTCAGAATATGCACATCTCACGTAAGGGGGAGCCATGTTCTTTGCTTATCCTGGTTCACTACTTAATGACTAAGTCCAGTGTGTGGCACACGTACACGGCTGTCTTGCTCTGCCAGTCACTTTTATGGCCAGCCGGTTGACAGGCTCGGATATTCGACAAGGGTATGGTTAACGCCCGGGGTCACTTACTCTGGGGAGCAATGGTATTGAGGAAAAGAGCCAAACATCCAAGAACTTCGTGGTATCACAAATTCTGATCCTCCATACTGTCACCAATCAAAATGGGGCACTATTTTTTAGCATTTAATGATAATGATAAACAAATTTGGTTTCCATTTGGAGGCATTGTCAAAAAGACATTGCACTGTTGTATTTTTACTCCGATGAATATCTTAAAGCTTCTCGATCAATCTAACGCAGCAGCCACCGAGGGGTCTTTCCATTCCTTTCTCTGGCATCTACAAATAAATATCGCCATTCTTTTACATTTACCACAATTGCTCCTCGAAGTAAGTGACCCCGGACGTAAGTAATACCCTTACCGGACATTCGACTGGTTTATGGGAGGAGAGAGAGAGAGAGAGTGAAACTGGAAATATATCCACACGGCGCTACATCGCGTTCCTCACTATAACAACTCTGGTGCACTTAAGTCCACTACGACGCACTAAACGTCGTGGCTTGGAAGGTTTCCATCTGACGGGATAGCCGTGCCCACCTACTCGGTACTTTATGGGCACAGGGAGTGATCGATGAACTAAGAGCCAGGCTCCATGACTTATTCCTAATGTGGTCTTTATATCACTCACGCAAGTGAGACCCCATCCGCCCTCTGTGCATGTATGGTAGGTTTTGCGGAGACCAGGCTGTGTGTGGCACGAGCAGACAGACTGTTTAGCTCAGTATTTCATTGCACCCGAACAAATCTTCGGTTGTTTTGACATCGAAGCCATATGGGGGAGGGAGGGAGAAGAGAGTGCTGCAGATGCTGCGAAAGCCCACCTCACCACAAACTAATTTGTGCGCATGTCACCAGTGTCGCTCCCACTCCGTGGGCACACGGTGGGTGTCGCCTCCCGAGACGGTCGAATTGTCACATCTCTGGTAGTTATAGTGAATATGGATGTTTTCCGTGTCCTTACACGTTCACGCTGCGGTAGGTACGAAGATGTCTGACCAGAATAGATTGGAATGAACGAAGTGACTAGCGAAGCTAAGCAGCCTGATTACGTATGGCACGCACGACCTGGTTCCTAACTCCATGCATTCCGAACTCAAGTTGATTTAGTCTTTTCGGAGGAGACGGTTCAACCAAAAAGCGAGCGTTTGCAGAAATGCATTTCCAAAGCGACAACATCAAAGATATGTCGCAACCTGTCCTATAAATATTATTGTATTGGTTGGGCACACTCGTAGTCGTCTCTCCTAGTATCACTATGCAGTTGCCTCAAATCCTACGTCATCGCACCTTCGGAAAGTTATGGAGAGAGGGTAAGCTCAAAACTTCACACAGCATGGCATGTAAACGTCCGCAGGGTGTTCTTAGGTTCCCCTTATTTCACGGAGCGAGTTGATTAGGCATGGTGTCATAAATCTTCATGTGTGGGAAGGCACTGCATGGGGCATCAGCTGTTTCGTCCTGATTTATCACACAAACGCATGCATAAATGTCAGAAATCCCTCCATTTCGCCTAAGTATGATAGCCACAAGTGGAAAATTGCGCACAATGAGATTCGGACCACAGGTTTCTCTAACTGGCAAATGTTCATCTATTGGCTTAATCGCCGCCCATGGACAGATGGAAATGAGGATATCTCTGGCATCGAGTGACAGCAAAGCTAGACGCCACTATGATAGAAGTAAGCTGAAGTTTCCGGCCCTCGTACGAAGTCAAAACAAGCATAAACAATAAGATCTAATGATACCGAAAAATTGGGCAGACTTTTCAACTTCTGCCTGTCGCTGTATAACATGGATAACAAGTATTGAGTACTTGGGAAGTTGGATTTTCCCTAGGCATAAATGCGAAAATGGTTAGTTTACGACTTGGAACACAGCCCGATTGTTGAAAACACGACAGGCACAAAAATACACTCGAATTTTCGGTTGTTAGCCATGGTCATTGGATGTCTGTGAACAACAACCCAAATTTGGATATCATGGCATATTTTTTAAAAAATTCTAGGCGGGCCCACTAACAGTCTATAAACAAAATGCGCTGTGTGGTTGGTTCCAAAATGCCTTTGCATTTTAGGACTTTTCAAGAGATTAGATGGCCTCCTAGTGGTCCATAAGGATCACGTGTTTTGTCTCGGCCGTTCCAGAAAATAGTTTACCGTCACACGACAGTTCGTCCGTCGATTTCGACGATGACCACCGTGTGCCCCACAGACTGCATTGCGGGAGCAGGGACGGTGACTTACGCAGGGGTTTATAGTGCCAGTAGACTTGCGTAGCATCTACCTACACTCTCTCTTCCTCCCCCGCCTTGGCCCGGTGTCAAGACAGAGTCAAGAAGACCGGAGACGGGGGAGGCCGCAGGTGGATGGCTCGGACGGGTCTTCGCCTTGGCGCTCCACTCCGCACCCCTGGTCCACACACCAAGACCAGGATTTTGACCAGAAAACAATGGGGTGGAGGCAGTGGTCCAGTTGTGCGACGAATGCCGACAACAGGGTCCGCCAGCGCACCCCGGGAATGTTGGCATTTGTTATTGCGCACAGATAACGCCTGCCAAAGTCCGATGTGGCCCCCGTGTTGGTCCAGCGCATCTAACACGTGGCCCGTTTGGAGGGCACACCGTCACACGCACTCACACACAAACAGACACGGTACTGGACTTCACTGAGGCAAGTAGAACCAGGCCTAATAGTAGCTTTGACAAGTGATTACACATCGGTACATGCTGGGGAATCGAAAGGTGGCTGACTGCCGATCGAAAATAAGCTGAGATTGACTATCTCTTTCTCTGGGGTCTTTCGTCAAGTTAAGTATCTTGGACAATGTGTTCCTAAGGGATCGCCTACAACTGGCTCTCGGGTTATTGCGTTCTAGCTTTAACTGAAAAAAACTTGCAGAAATTTCCGCCTTCACGAACCCTTGGTGTGGTCAAACTGACTACTTTGTCGGGAACCGAACGCATGTATGTCAGTCTACGGTACTTACGGAGATTTCATGACTTCATCGACAGTACGCGTTTTTTGTGTTATGGGTTTTTGTCGGTTGTACGCTGAGAAACTACTTGACAAAACAGCTATAAAATTATTTGACATTTATTTTATGTTTTGAGGAACATGGCTTCATATTTCACCGTTGGAGACGCAGTTTTATGCTACTTCGGAAACCTTTACAGCCTTCGGAAGAAATCAGTGTTTATTCGTTAATCATGTATATCACGACCCAATGTAATGGGATAACCCGAATTTTGACTAGCAGGATGTTGGTAAGCGGGCACTAGAAGTGAATGACCCTGAACGCTCCGAATATTTCGTTGGAAGTGTCTTCTACACTAAAACAGCTCCTTCATATGCTGGGTTTTTTGCTGTGAATTTGTGCCTGTTCGTGTCTCCGCTTTGAACTGTGTACGACTTATTTCGAAAAAGTTCAGCCTCACTAAATGTGTGTAAGCGTTTACTCATTGACAGGTCTGTATTTTTCCCTCCTCTGCATTTGAAACCTTTTGGCAGTTGTTACATGAAGGCAATAAAATCTACTTCAAACTGTTGTTTTTTTGCTGAGCAGGCGCATACGCCACCTCGGACTATTCATGTGCCGACAGTGAGCAATGAACCTACTAAGTACATTCGTACGAAACCCGCTGTCTCCGTCCCCAATGGGTGGCAGCTGAGGAAGACGTTGTGTGAGCCTCAAATATAGGGCACACGTAAATTACCCCATAGGTACCCTTTTGAGGCCTTTTGAGTACACTGATGGCAGACACACGCACCTGGTGGTGTATGACTAACAGAGTTGGGCTATCTGATCTCGCCGCGTTGGGCAGCATCGATAAATTAGAGCAGGCTTTTGACTGGTTGTGCATACCTGCCCCGAAGTCTCCTCCATATCAGGCCTTTTAGGATTTTCTGAGCATCAGCCCCTCGGCAAAACCTTTTCTCTAAATTCGAATCTCGCTTTCAACCCTGTGATCTTCACTCCGTCTCTATACAACCGCACAGCTGTGTACTTATCTGTTATTTTAGATGCCTTTGCCCAACCGAATAGTGAGTACTGAGGGTTTTTTGTTGATTCTATTACATGCTCTATGTGCCCCCAGAATGGACCACGCACACGAATGGACCAACACGGGGGCTAGATCGGAGCCTGGCAGGCCTTATTGGGAATGCGTAGCCATAACAAATGCCAACATTGGGATGTGGTGACAGCCCCAGATGCCGATTCACATAGCGCCAGTCGGTATCCGAGCCGCCGCCCTCTCCCCTTCTTCTCTTGTCATATGAAATCTTGATCGGTGTACGTTGTGGACCAGGGGTTGTGGTGATACGCCTACGTGTGCGTTTTCGCCGTGCCCTCCACCTGCGCCCTTCC
>CACRXP010000763.1:156037-176475 GCA_902702965.1 Spirometra erinaceieuropaei
TAAGGGGCAGTTTATATTTGTTTTTGGACACTTCCGAAATTGCAACGTCAGTAACAACAAACGCAAGTGCCTACTTGGCTTCATACGCACTTGAATTTCTTGACATTCAAGTCGACTTCAGCGGTGCCCGTGGTCTTTGTTTCCTAAATTCAAGTTTTAGTAATTTTTTGGCTAGGTGAACTTTAATTGACGGTCTTTGCCAAACAGAGCTGGTATCGTTCTTCCTATGGTCAGCCTTCTCTCGGATCTTAAAGGTTCGTTCGGGGTAGCACAAGAAGTCCCCGCCGCCCTTGAGAAGGTGATCCCAAACCTTGGTAGAAACAACACTCCTGATATACCCAAGTCCAGGCGCACTCCTCTCACTAGTGCTTAGGGTTTCAGGTGTTACCGTAAGTGCGGCAGGACAAAAACAAGTCACTAATTCACATCACTTCATTTTTTCTTCAAAAAGATCTCGTATTTCAGGACACGTTGAAACACATTGCGGCGTGAACCCTTGACCGTCCGCCTAGTCATTAAACATTTCGGACACTTATTCGAGGAGAGATACTGCAGCACACTACCTGACTGCAAGATCCTCACATTCGCCCTGCATCCGCGCACCGACAAAAATGGTCCACAAGAATTCCGTCACCCGGACTATATCTCGCCATCCGTACTATTTATTCATCGCTCTGTCAAACATGAGATGAAGTGGATGAGGCTCTCTCAGAGCCCCTAACTCGCGCATCCACATCCGACGGTCGGCCTAAATAGAACAACCGGTGAACAACGGCGGATCACGTCTTCCGGGCAAGAACATATCCTCAGTCTCCGACTCCAAGACGTCCCGTCCAGCATTAAGGGTGGCAGTGCTCTTCACGACATCTCCATCTGTTTCCACCGCCCACTGCTGACTCACACCGCGTTCTGGTTTTCGGTCTGACACGGGAAGATGGATCCCCCAGTACTGCAGGTGGTCTCCAAATAAATTCGCAGGGAGTTCCTACTCCCGTGTCCGAACTTTGCTAATAGCCCTATCAGCCCTAACCCTAGCACTGATCCCCTGACATTTAGGGCATGGGCACGTGTAATGCGTGGTGGGGTTATAACCTCGTGCTCAAATCTGTTTTCACTTCTCCGCAATCTCTCACACGCGAAGATTAGTGTAAAAAACAAGGCATTTCAAAGGATCAGCTGGCGAGCATACGTTTGTTTTCGATAAATTCTCGCCAGACCAGTACATTTATATGGGAACGGAGTAGAAGTCCAAACACGTCGGTGATATGATAAATCGATTAAAGTTCGTCTTAAAACACAGGCGGGGTGTGTGAATGTGGGAGGGGAGGAGGTGGAGGGTAATAGCGGTAACTGCCAGGGAGGGGCTGAGGGCTGAAAGGCGTGGAGAGTTGCAGGGTTAGTCGACCTTTGACCACGGTGGCTGCGCAGCCTGAACTCGGTTCATTTGCACGCACAAGACTGGTTTTCGTAACCTGATGGCGGCCGCTTCTGTTCTTGCTAACGGGCGTTGGCTCAGTAGCCTAAGGCAGCTGGAGGGGACCTTATAAATCACAAGAAAGGCTTCGCTGGGATCCACATGATGTCCGGAATTAACAACATGCTCAAGAACGGCGCTGTTTATGCTCCTAGTTTGGCCTTTTTCCAGCCACGCCGGGAGGTGTTCGCGTATTCTCTTGGATAGAAGCCGACTCGTGCGACCAGTATAGCCTGCTCCGCAGTGAACAAATAAGTAAGTGGCCTGAGTTGTCAACCTATCCTTATCCTCTCCGTGAAAAATAGAGTCAGTAGAGAATGGTATCCGAACTCTTGTTGAATAGGACCTCTTCTTAGGGGTTCACTCGCAGCGTTCCCTTGAAAAGGGACCTTGAGGAACAGCGTTTACTTTTCGGCAGTCAGTGTGGTGGGTTTTTCTGGTCGCTCAGCAATATTCTTTGAGATAAACCTGTCAGGATACCTGTTTTCGCGAAGCAAGTCCTGGATCATGCCAAGCTCCTCTTCGATGCTATCTGCAAAACAAATTTTCCTAGCCCTTTGCGCCAAACACCAGAATAGATTTCGTTTTTTAGAGGGCCAAGAAACTGGCAAAGCTTGTATATTTTCCAGAGCAGGTTTCCTTCCGATAGACGCTCCTTCGGACGCTACGGTCAGGTCTCCTGTTTAGAAGGACACAGGAAACGGAGCGAACCAGCCGTTTTCCTCTTTAACGTGAATTTACTCGATGGATGTGCCAGATTTACCGCATTTAAGAGGACAGCTATGCCAGTTTATGTGATGGTGATTGCAAAGATGTCACCAATGTATCGAGCGTAATGTTTAAGCTTATTGGTCTGATCGCTTAGTTGAAATTTCTCTGGCTTGCCCATGAAGATATCGGCCAGAAGAGGTCCAAGAGGCGAGCCCATAACAATGCCACCAATTGGTTTATAGAGTTAGTTGTCAAAAGTGACTGTACATTTAATGTACATCTCAGTGATAGTTTTTTCAGTGTGTTTGTCTGAATTCCTATTTTCTGTTGATTGGTCAAGAGGCATTTGCAGATGTAACCTACTATCTCAGTAATTGGAACGTTTGTAAAATGTAATGAGACGTATCGGGAGAACACCACCAGGCCGTTAATGTTGATATCTTTGACGTCGTCAATGAATTCGAAGGTATCTCGATAGCTACGCGGTGCTAGCTGGTGCTATACGGGCTTGAGTTTCTCTGCTAACCACTTAGCTCTCGCATGATATGGGGAGTTTCGGGTGTCAAAAATCGGATGGACTGGCAGGTCATCCTTATGGATCGTAAGTAAGCCATACAGTTTGGGTGGGATATATGTGTCGACTGGTCGGGGATGTTCGAGGTCACGGTCACCTATGAAACCCCCTGCGTGGGGCCTTGTTAGACAGTCGACCAGCTTTACCTATTCTAAATCCGTGCAGTCGTTTTCTTTGTCTACCTTCCTGAATTTCTTCTGGTCCGACAATATGGATTGTGTCTTCGTTACATGGTCCTATATGTTAATTATAACGATGATTGTCCCTTTATCCGGCATAGTTAACAAGATATATTTGTTCTCTCGGCGTTCTTTTAACTTCCCCATATGTGTTTTTGTCAGCAATCCCCGACTTTTGGCCCCTTGTTCAGATACTGAACTGCAGTTCACCAGTGTCGATCCCTTCCGCTCTCACCCCGTCCCTGGCAGTTACCGCTATTACCCTCCACCTCCTCCCCTCCCACATTCACACACCCCGCCTGTGTTTTGAGACGAACTTTAATCGATTTCACATATCACCGACGTGTTTGGACTTCTACTCCGTTCCCATATAAATGTACTGGTCTGACGAGAATTTATCGAAAGCAAACGCATGCTCGCCGACTGGTCTTCTAAATACCGCCATGGGAATTTTCGCAACGCTAAAACATGGCATTTGCCAACAGGTCCGTGACGGCGCACTCATATGTATTAATGAGGTTTCTTGTTGCAATTAACTTGTTGAAAGACCACGATAACTCTCCTGCAAGCCCTAAACACATCGGCGCTTGTACACTCCAATCGCGTGTACCAGGATCGTTAGGGTTATTCTCCTGCGTATGCCCCAACTGGCCCTCTTTTTCCGATCGTCAACTAACATTTCAACCAATGTTTACTGTCAACTACTTTTGCGTTCAGCCTCAGCTAAGTCTGTCCTCTCAGTTCGGCTCTTCGGACGTAAGATATGTAATATTGGTATTTTCAGACGGAAAAGGCGACAACGTGGTAAATCCAATTTACTCCGGAACAGGCAACGGTCCAACATACAGTAAGTGGGCTAACTCATGAAATGTCAACCAAAATTCCGAAATGCGTTTTCGTTTCGCAAAGATTAATTAATTAGGGTCATAAAACTAATCAGCCTGCAAAATAATTTTATAATATTTCAGTTATCTCAGGATACCGTCTTTCGAATGAACTTCCTTCCGGCTGCATGCAAAAACTACACTCTCTAAAAAATGACTACACGCGTAGCATGCATTTTCTTATTGATCTTCGATTCCTCTAAAAGTCCAATTAAATTTCATGGAAAACATGCATAAAATATTCATTCTTTTGCTCATTCGATAGAAAATTACCTCCTTTTGTATTTTTATAGTCGAAGTAAGGGTATAAATCGGTTTTCAAAAGCTTTTCCAATTACCGAATAATTTTGAACCCGCTCTACCGGTGCAGTTGGATTCAGGGTTTCTAAACTACAAGCCGTATATTTTCCGCGTACGGAAAACCACACATTTCTCTACGGTACCAAAGGGGGGCCATATAAACCCTATATGGTTTAGCAGGGGATTTGATCCATATTGTTAACTTTACAGGCCACATCGGTAAATGCACAGACATGACGATTTGTGAACGGACATTTCACGGTATCTAAAGTCCCACAATTAGGAACTTTATTAAATCCGAATTATCTCCCTTGTTTGAGTATAACCCTAGAATAAGACATAATTTTCTACCGAATGAGCAAAAGAATGAATATTTTATGCATGTTTTCCATGAAATTTAATTGGACTTTTAGAGGTGTCGAAAATCAATGAGAACAATGCATGCTACGTGTGTAGTCATTTTCTAAAGAGTGTAGTTTTTGCATGCAGCCGGAAGGAAGTTCATTCGAATGCCGGCATCCTGAGGTACCTGAAATATTATAAAATTATGTAGCAGGCTGACTAGTTTTACAACCCTACTTAAATAGTCTTTTCGAGACGAAAACGCATTTCGGAATTTTGGTTGACATTTCATGAGTTAGCCCACCTACTGTAGCTGACCCAAATTTCCCCATCCAGCCCTCACTTCACTGGGGTCTGGCGCAGTAGGTGGTCGGTCCCCATCAGCGTTCATGTTTCAGTCTTCGTAGATACTCAATAGTTAAACTAGCTAAAACGAAAGACCAACAACAAACATATCATAATGACACTTTCCCACTCCTCAAAAGTTTCCCCAGGAATACCTCTTTACCATACCATACCTCCTTTACTCTCTGCATATTTTCCCTCAGTACACTACGTGTAGGAAATGTAGAGGACGGTTTGCCAGAAATTCGGTTATTTTGCGCACTTTTCGTAGGCGGGCAAATTCACGAGATACACCATAAGAAAGAGCCAAACAAGCCCTCCTGTTTTAAATCAAAAGGGTGGTCCGAGTCAACGTCACTCATCCCAAGCAACTTCCAGGCCGCATTGTACAACTCATGTGCTGCACCCACCAAGTGCTGGTGCACTTGGCGTGGCAGCTAACCCGCCGCCACAGTACGCGCCAGTGGGCACGTCCGCACGCACCCGGCTGAGCGCGCGCAAGTCACGCGAAGCTAACGCCGTCGACAGCGGCATCTTCCGATTCTCACGTTAACCGCCTCTGGGCCGCCGTACACGGAAAACAGACCGAATCCGTGACGTTCTCGTGCATGCACTTCAAGTCTCCATGTTACACTAAACTCACGTCCCAACCGAAAGTGACTCATTGGCATGCAGATCTCAGTGACCGATACAAATGAAAAAAATGTATCTTGCAGGTTGTCGGAATGTTTAAGACTGGATTGTTCAGGCATTCAGTCGTCCACAAGCTGTAGGCTAACAGAAGGACTTTAAGATGGATTGGTCGTTATGAGAGAGGTGGTGAATATGACCGTGCCTGTGTAAGTGGTTGGCCACGAGGGCAAATTATCCGACTCGAATTCACTGCAAAGTTACAAGTGTTCACGTCTTCTGAATCTTGGCGGGCACTAGGTCGACGACTGGATGAGTTCACGCTCAGAAATAGATGCCTGAGGCATGTACATTTGTTAGCTTCTTTCCACTGCATAGGAAGATTAAATGGGCGATCCGACGTTGTATGTGGCATACTGCACGACGAAGCCGAGTAATTTGGACGAGCAAGCCGCGATTCAGTTTGAGGCGTCGAGATGGACCAGTCCAGTTAGGGGAACAACCAATAAAGAGTTTACAATGAAATTCAACCATCCCATTGTACAGGTGGGTGGAGGGTGACTGGATTTGTGGGGCAATACAGAGAAACGATAAAAGTAAACATCTTATTCCATATCAGAGCGTTAGTGATGAAGAATGCCTTCTGATATCAAAAAACCATAATCAGTCATAACAGGACCGGCGAATTCCGCAACGCTGGATGTTAATGTAGTTGTTCAAGAGCGAGAATTGCTGAAGTCCATAAGAAGACCAAAGAGATACGAACTCCACCTCAGTAGTGGCATAGGCGCCTCTCTCGCAAGTGGAAAACGTTTTCTTCGCCTCCTGTTTCATGCGTCTTCAGTGATATTCTGACGCTTGTGAGCACTAAGCAATTCCCCTTTTTGTGAAAATCTGATGCCTTGCGTGGGAGACCAGTCCATGTAGTACGCACAGATGGGCTTTTCTGATCTGTTGGCCGCTGTGCCCAATCTCCGCATCAGTTCACTGTACTGGCGCTTGAGAGAGGTGAAGAGTGTGTGGGGTGAGAGAGTGTGGACTTCGTTTACACGGGGTTCAGTCCATATTCCTCACTAAAAACAATCTGACCCGTGTGAATCTCTCACAGTGAGCTAAAAGTAGTGGCTTAAGAGACTGACAAATGACAGGATAACTTGGTCCTCCTCTCAGGACGGAGAATCAGGCTGCAGTGGTTGCTTCTTAATGTGACACTTATGGCACTCGCATTCGTTTGCAATTGGAGGCGTCCCCTTCGATGTTTTGGTGAAATTCTTGTGCATCGTGCGCGGACTAGGCTCGTGGCGCACGCAGACAGGTCGTTTGGCTTTGTCAGCCTTTGCGCATGATCCTACCACACTCCCTGGTTGAGAGGGGTGAGGAGGGAAAGAGTGCGATAAATGCTGATCAAGTCTTCTATTACTTAAAGTTACTTCACACGCAAGTCATCGCCTTTGCGCTCAGCACGCTGTTAGGCGTCGGTAGCGACGATCGAACTATCATAAATGTGGGAGTCCGACCTAATTTGGAGAGACGGACATTTATGAGGTATGCATTGTATAAGACACACGAAAAGGCACCATCCCAAAATATAGGATGGAACACATTTCCGCGTCCCAAACACAATGTTAGCCCAAACTCTCACACTAATCTCCCGAAATTTGGCCGAAGTGCTGGTTTCTGTTCCTGTGTCTTAGGGTGTTTTGGCGAAAGTCAAATCCTTAGCATACGAATATAATCCCAAAGGGGAGGCAGGAGTACACCAGATATACCATTGACAGACAAATTCTGCATATACAAAATCGATATTCTAAATGAAATGCAGCAGATATTGTGTTTGCACTCTGAAAATGGGAAATGCGTGAAAGAATTAGTACTGAATTAGTACATGGGCCGCGAAAAGACTAGACCGGTGCTAAGTGCTTCTTAAAACTATTACGCAATAACTCATGACGATGAAAGCAGATAGGGCTGTAGAAGACGAATGTGAGACGGACACTTCGACCAGAACAAGAGCCTACTTGCGGGGAGGAATTGCCGCCATTGGGAGGCACGCATTAAGTTGCGACGGCTTCGGCGTTTTTGTGATAAACGACAAAAATCAATTATTTTCTCGAAAAGACTGGAAGATATTAGATTCAAGCTGGGCACCGCGATCAGTTCTGATTGTGAAGGAGATACCGAAAATGACAACCTAACGATTGGGAAAATCCTTGACGACTGTTGTAGCAGCACCTCAGACAGAGGCACAGCTTTCGGCCGCCGGGTTAATGGATCCACACAGATGAGGAGATATTGTGTCCAGGTGGACATGACTGAACCGTGCATCCGGAGTGGGAAAGGTGCCGATGGGAGCTTTGTTTTGCCGTTGGTCAACACTTCACTGACAGCCGAGGCACACCCATGCCCGTGCCTTCAGGTCCTTGTGCATCCCAGGCCAGACAAAGCGGTGGAAAATCAGCTTGTCTGTAGCCCGACTCACAGGGTGAGAAAGGTCATTCGGGTGGAGAAGAACTTGCGGCGAAGGGATGACGCCACAACGGAGCGGCGGGAGTCAGTGGAGACGTCGCATAGAATTGTGCCGTTGCCAGTATTCCGTCGGAGGTTCTTTAATTGGAGTCTGGAATCTCTTCGCCGCAGGCAGAACCAGTATTGCATTGCTCAGCAGCTATCTCTGCCAAATGCGTGGTTGTATCACATCGGGGTCACCAGACTCTGGTGACAAGGCGGGGGTGATTAAGGGAGCAGGCGGCCGAAGCCGTCTTCTCGGAGATTGGCTTGGTTCGGTCCTTTTACCAAATTATCATCGTTCCTGACTACGTGCAAAGACAGGTGTCACAACATCCTTTTGTTTCTTTTAGTCTTTTGGAACACACCTCCTTCTGCACAGTGGCTCACAGTACTTCCGACGCCTTAATGATGGCGGCTTGTGCTCCCACCTCCTCGTTCATGTTTACACTGACAGTATTTTATTCGATAGTCGGGATGATCAAGATAATCACTAACACTGTTCTCGAATTTTCGGCCATTTTCAGCAGTCTGACGTAACCAGGCATTATGTCAGATACGCTCCAGGATCTCCTTTCCTCGAGATCCTAGGCCAGCAGATTGAACTCCAGGGAGCTCGTCTGCCATTGTTGACTTCCCAAAGGCGGTGCAGTAAGAGGCCACGGTCATGACATCAACAGAAACCTGACCCAGTACTCGCAAGGAGACCAGAGGCGAAATAAAGCGACAACGATTGAGTTCTAGATGTCTAAAAATCTGGATGGCCAAGCCATTATTAGAGTGGACATGGCGTCCACTGCAAATGCCGTATCCAGGCGGGATAGTTGGGAAAGCTTAAGCGTGTACTGGTATGGAAGAGGTAGCCCAGTGTAACGCGGTTAGACTCGGAGGAAGAGAACATTGAGGATGGCCTTGGTATTGCCAAAGACCATCCAGGAAGCGCCTCCACTGGGCAATTCAAGTGGACTGAGCACACTAACACACCGATCGAAGACATCAGTGCAACCAGCCAACCACCCTTCCGCATACCACTTGGTCAACGGCGTTCGGCAAACGAATGGCCTCAGATCAGCGTGTTCACCGATAAACGCACGACTGAAAAGGCCAAAACCGAGAAGACAGCCATCTCTCTCCTCCTCCTCTTCTTCCTCTCCCCGTCGCCACACTCGCCAGACTGGTAGGGTGAGTCCGCTCACTCCGGCAGCCCGGAATGCTCGTTCTCTTTTAGACAATCTGAGGAACAACCAACCTGAACGGAGGACGGTGCTAGTGGCTCGGAAACTGGCGTGATACAATGTGGAAGTCGCTGCACTCATCGAGACCCGGTTCTCCGAACATGGCCCAATGGAGGAGGTGGGTGCCGGCTACACCTTCTTCTGGAGTAGTCGCTCCCTGGAAAAAGACGAGACGCGGATGTCGCTTCGCCAACCGGAACGACATCGTGGGACGGCTGCCCTGTCTGCCGCAGGGCATCAACGATCACCTGATGAGCATCCGTCTGCCTCTCCGGGGAGGCAAATTCGCCACCATCATCAGCCTGTACGCTCCACCGATGGGCGGCCCTGACGCCGCAAGGGACAAATTATACGTGGACCTGCATGCACTCCTGGCGTCTGCGTCGAAGGCGGATAAGTTGATTGTCCTTGGTGACTTCAACGCCCGCGGCGGCACAGAAAACCTGCGGTAGACAACTGCCGGCTGCACCACACCATCACACACTCCCTCCCTCACCACATACCAACACTCACCCGCCGCAAGAACCCAACTGCAACCTCCCACGCAAGTGGGAAGTGTGCATCTCGATTCGGTCCCCGTGCGGCCCCTGATGCACGGGCAACTTAATTTGAGTCTGAGACTATCCCGACACGTCAAGCGTCGTGGATAGAAGGGCTGCTGATTGATGTCCCCACTCGGTCCACGCAGTCCGTTCCGTTGTGTGCGTGTTGTGTGGAGTGGCGGACTAATGGGCTGGGGACGGGCTGAAACAGCACCTTCCACGGCCCTCTCACGCAAGTGAGAGACACGCCGTTCAACCCCCGTTGTGTGAAATCCTGGATTTTGTGTGTATGGGGGGCCAGGTCGTGCTCGTGGCGCGCGCAGTCATGGTCAGTCGACCATGTCAGCCACCGCGCCTATTCCCCACTCCAGTCTGCTGGCCGACTCGGACAGTGGCTGGAGTGTGGGAATGGGAAGGGAGAGTGAGGTTGACGACTCAGTGCATTTTCCTCCTCATTATAAACAATCTGACGCACTTGAAGCTATCACGGTGCGCTAGAAGCCGTGGCTTGGAAGGTTGCCGACTGACAGGATAACTTGTACCTCGCAGTCGGCCCAGTGCTGTGCGTTTGTCTGGAGGTCTGAGAGTCAGGCTGTAATGGCTCCTTCTTAATGTGGCCATTATGGCACTCCCACCGCAGTGTGGGATCCGAGTCAGGCGTTGGCTGCACGCCCAGGTGCGGCTTCGGTCGTGCCAGCCTCCAAATCTCTGTTGTGTTGGCTGAAATCCTGGTCATTCGTTGTGTGGACCAGGGGGTGTGGTGGAACGCCAAGGTGACGATCCATCCAAGCCATCTACCTGCGGCCTCCTTCGTCTCCAGTCTTCTTGACTCTGGGCTCAGACGGGGAGGAGGAGAGAGTGTGGTAGATGCAGCGAAAGTATACTGGCATTATAAACCCCTGCGCAAGTCACCGTCCCTGCTCCCACCACCTGCTGTGTGGTACACGGTTGACATCGTCGGAAAAGACGGTCGAACTGTCATGCGTAGTGCTGAAATTGACGACGCCTATGGCGCAGATTGTGTTATCGTTTGCACTTACCTGAAATGACACTTTTCAACCGCGTCCAAAATGTTTCCTACCAAACGCCCTTGTCTCGCAAATTTTCGGCAACCCAGCAAAGCCGGGGTCCTGAGCACCGAAATTCTGTCTCGCTTTGTATCCCGTGTTGAAGAAAATAGCAAGCAATCCTCATGGAATTCGCGGGGTGTCCGAGATAATCCTGATTTCTTGAGATGAAATGATCAACACCGATAAGGTTCCAAAATCAAAAGCCAGGGAGACAGAGCTAGTAGAGCACTCTTTACTGCCTCAGAGAGCCTAGAAGCTGCTCGGAGGTTGGCGTCAGCAAAATTGCCCAGCATGCCCTGGGTCCTCCTTTGTTGTTGTCAATTACAGTGCGAGGTGCGTGCGTGCGTGCGCCTGAGTCATGTCCGCTTACAGTCCGTGGCGCAGACATTAAAATGACAGTGGGTAATCGGCGAACCAAGGGCGGTGCGGGCAGGGGGCCGGGCTGTGAGTAGGAGAGCAAAGTCCTAGAGACTGACTCAACAGCACGGCAATGCATGAACTACTTAAAGGACCATGTAGTTGTCTGCGTGGCGATTCGAATCAGGTCCCATAACGATTTTTTATACCAATAACTCCGAGACATAATGACAAAGTCGACTATAATTGCCCTCAGGGGCTATTGAGCGCAAATGGTGATCTCCTCATGACATGCTCCAAACGCCGCGGACACTCAAAAACGGCCATAATCGGAGGGTTAATGCCAGGTCCCTTAGGTTTGTACTTGGCGCGGCTGTGACCATGCCTGACCTTACCGGTCTCTGCAACGAGGGGTTGTTCGTGCTGTGAGCAGTGTCCCCCTCGCTGTCAACTTTACCAAAGTTGGGCGATGGTGTGGGCGTCCGAGCATATACTTGTCACCCCCCCTTTTCCCCTTTATCAACGATTTACCCCCCACTTGCCTTTACAGGGCTGTGTAACCTTCCTTCCCAGAAAGAGACGATCGACGAAATACAGGGGTGGCGTAGCAACAAGACGCCCGCAGAGGACGGTTTGTACTTACCCTCCTCTGGTGCCTGTTGCAACACCGCGCCGCTCGCGGGTACCTACACGAGCGTCAATGGTACTCTGCTTGTCGCCCGTCACAGCTATCCAAACCGACCAGTCAATTTCAAGACCGGCGCAGACGGGCAGTCGTTGAGGCCGCACTGACGCCTGTCCGGCGCCACGCGGTCGCCTGTTTTTGCGGCGTCGGGCGTGTGATTCCGTCCAGCTACCAACCTCTTCTGACTTATTCTCTGCTCATCATGTTTAGAATACAATGCTCTCTGTACTGACGTTCAGTTTCTCCTCTTCCTATTCGGAACTGGACTTGAAGATCGTAATAGCAAGGGTCCACTTATGAATTAGCTACCCGGCAGGTATTCCCACAAGTCGTGTGTCGAAACTTTGGCTAACTGGCTCCATAAGCTGACTGAGTTAGCGTGAGGAGATGAGTTCCACCATGTTGACTGGGACTAGGGATTCTTTGTGCCTGTCTTCAAGGAGGGTTATAAGCTGGCTGCGAGAACTTCCGTGACACAAAGGCCAAACGGATTTACTGCAAAGTCATCTGCCATTGCCATTCACAGGAGGTTTCGATGTATGTATGTGGCTTTAGGAGGAAACCCATCCAAGTTGGGCTTCGAGCTGGACGTGGATGCAGCAACCAGATATTCCCGCTGCGGCGTATTCATGAATTCTGGCACGGCTACGAGCAACCGACAACCACACGCTTCTTTGACTCTCCGCAGCGTTCGATTCCGCCCGTCGCCGGTCCCTGTTGCGAATAATGGATACAGGAAATGTGCCGGCAACATTATTCAGTGTGATTAAGACCTCCCAGCCCCAACCGCTGCGCGAGTTCCGATTCGCAACAATCTCCCCCTCTCCTCTCCCCAGTCGTTCGATATTCGATATAGCATTCGACAGGGCTGTACTGTATCGTCCATCCTGCTCAACTACACCATTTACTGAGTTCTAGGGATGCCTAACGGGGTTTTAATGGTGCTGAATTTATAGCAGAACGCTGGTTGACTAAAACCGACAATACGGGAGATATCGCCGCGCTAACGCCCTGTTATAATGACCTACAGAATGTAGCACCGCGTGTAATGAGTTCGCTAAATCGGTCGATTTATCCGTTAATACTTTTAAGCGCTATTCAAAATGAACCGTTTTGACTATGTGAACTGACCTGGAATCCACCAACCTTCCCTCATTACTGGCCTCGAGCGTTGGGAACTGATGACGCACATCGTTTTTTTCGAAGAAATTAGTCGGGGACTGTCCCCTTGGATTTCGAAATTGGAGTTCTTCCAAGAAGGACCTGCCGCCAACTGAACTAATCAAACTGCATATTTATGGTTACTGAATATTGTAAGTAAAAGATAAGTTTGTAAATAAACAAATAAAATGTGCGGATCTCGAAGCTCCGTAACCCAATTTCATTCTTGAGTTCGAGATATCAGCTGCACGAGGAAACGGAAAGATCGCACAAAAAATAATATCTTGACTTACAACATTTTTGAGAGCCACCAAGCCTAAGTTGACCAAAGAATGTCGTAACACTTGTCTTTGCATGTGCTCAGTGACGATAGGAATTTGGTGAATAGACCGTACCAATCTAATCTTCTAGTCAAGGGTCTTGTCAGCATAGGCCCCAACAAAGTCCTGAAGATGGGACCCTATCATCGTGGCAAGGACCCTAGTCACCCGTCCGCGACATGTTACTGATTTTTGGTAGCAATACGCAAGGACTATCACACTGTCTAATAATCCCCAACTGTAATTGTTCAACACAGATCAGGGGGTACACGTGCGTATTTTTTACACACACGGGATATCTCGACATTGAATAAATGTGTTGCGTGTTTCAAAACCTACTGAAGACTGTTTTAGGGCTGCACGATGTGTTGTGGGCCATTTACCGTCTGCACTGACCGCTTGGTTTGCTCAAAAATTCTTAAATCCGTGCAGCCACAGCACCAGGCGGATAGTGCACTTCGTTTGCTGGTTGCATTTTTCCCAACTCTTCCTAGAGATGGCACCTACATGCCTCCCCAACATTTTAACCATATACAACTAACTTTTCTTCGATGAACAGGTCAGCCAAGGTGGACGTCGGGCTCCAACGGGCAAGCACTCTGAGCATAATTTGGACTCGGCTGCTTGTAATCCTCAATGTGAGTAAAGAGTTGAACCAAAGCAGTGAGGTCACCTAACGTGCGATTTTGACTACCGAAATGCGGTGGGTTCATTCACTGTTAATTTGTCTCGAAAAACAAAGACCATGCTTAGCTCGATATCCACGAGGAGGACTGTAAACGCGTTTTCAACGTGCAACTGTCTCTCACAGATCCAGTTAGACCCGGTGAATTTGGCATTTGTCGGACTCCGTGACACATTTCGTTTTATCTCCGCTGCAAGTCTCTATCGCATACGAGACATCATACACCAAAGGGGAACTTTTATTATGACAAGCGTCAGATGAGCCAAGAACCTTCAGATCAATCGTTGCTGAGGACACGATGTACAGTCTACGAGGTAGTCTTGAAGCATCTCTTGGCTATTGAGCTCTCATCTCCTCGTAGCTAATTTCCACGGTGGACTCAACCAGCTGTCAGTTGATCTGCCTTCGCCAGGCAACACGTGTACCCGACCGCTGAACGACCGAGGCCTATCGAATAGCCCGCTGGAATGTACTATATCTCCCAGCAGCGTCTCCGGTTATTATGTGGAATAGAAGACAAAGAGGGGTGGCAGAGAAAAATCATGTGCACCCAACTGATCCTTCGAGCCTCGACAATCCATGCGGCAAGTGCGAATTATGATCTACCACTAAAATGAAATGTGAGTTCTGTTGTAGCAACCAATTTCTACTTTAAGGCTCGCATTTCGAGAGAAACCAGTAGCTTTGCTCCTATGCTGTTTTGAGTCGACGAGGATGCACTGCTGTGTGATTTTTTTTGCTCAGGTCTCGGTCACAATTTCAAACGTACTGTTTGACCGAACCTTTCACTACTTCAAACTGCGAGTTAAGGGCTGTCATTTCAGGGGTCGTCTAAGTCAAGCACCCTGTGACACATCGCGTGATTACGCCTACCTTCCATCGTGTTTTTAATGGTCCTGCAAGTGAACAAGGAGAGAGTGGGCGTTGGCACACTTTACCGCCCAATAGACGCCACCTATCAAGTCAACTGCGCAGAGTGGTGATCACTCATATGCGCCGGCTCAAGGCCAAACACTAACTTATGAGGACGCGCACTGGTGAATGCGATTTCAGCACTTGTTGCAATTTTTGTAAAACATATCTATCGATAGCGCCACGGTTCATACGCGTCGACAAATCCAAATCTAGCATTTACGGCAGATTTCAAGAGGAGTTTGTGCTTTCATTCCACAATGCAAAGATTCATTGCCAGTACGAATTCACCTTTCAAACTGAGTAATTGCCTCTTGTTTTATGAGAGGGGGGTTGAGCGTGTGTGAAGTAGGGTTGGGATGCACCACGGTTTCACGTTGGACGTGGATGTGTCGACCCGATATTCGCACTTCAGCGTATTCTTGAATTCCAGTGCGCCGGCAAAGTTGCTATTATGAAGGCCTGCTATCGCTCAACCTCTGCGCTAGCTCTGGTCCACAACAATTTCGTTCGGCCGTAGGATATTCGGTCAGGCGTTCGAAAAGGTTACACTCTACCGTCCGTCCTGTTCAACCACACTACTGACTGGATTCTCGGGTTGTACGTGGTTACGATGGCGTCGAATTATCCGCAGGACGCGAGTACCACACGGAAGATATCGCCTTGCCAGCGTTACGTTATGATGACTTACAAAATATATAGCTGTGGGTTATTGAATTCGCTAAATCGGTCGTTTTATCCGCAGGACCTGGGGAGGCCAAAGCGTTCTCGAACTACATGTCTGACCAGTAAGCGGCACCGCACGAAAGTAATGGCCAACAACCCAGAGAAGTAGGTAGATTTACATACAACAGGGCGAAGTCGCCGTCAACTAGAGGGCATGAACAACATGTCCCAAACCGATCCTGATTTCAGGGCCTTAACAGTCCTTTGAAAGTGCACATGGACCTTACTCGATACTTCCATCATCACAAAGACCTGCCTATGCCGGGAATCTATACGGTCAGTCCTCCCGTAATGGTTGTAAATTCTAGGCTGTGCGCGTGTAAGGAGAGAAAAGTGGACGTTTTTGACAAGCATGGCCTGGGAAGTATCTTTCGAGGTCAAATACATGTTGTTAATTTCAAATTAGACAGTTGGCACTCACTGCAACATTGCGAGGATAATTCAGGCCGTCCCAGAAATACTACAAAGGTCAATCGGTCATTGTTTTCCTCGTCTGCTCCATGAGTTAATTTTTGCTGCCTTTGATGCGACGTCGCTGCCCACCTGGGGGCGTTGAAGAGATGGGTTCAAAATCTGGCTTAGCACAGCCCTTCGAGACATGGAGGTGGTTTTTAGATCTTCAGTATTCGGTCTCCATAGCTGAAGAAAGTGGGTTGACTATAACAGATCCGCTACAGCAGATGTTCACACATTAAGTGGTGCAATTTGCTACCTCCGTCGAGGGCGCCTAGGCCAAGCATGATCACAGCAGCAGTAAATATAAATAGGCAGGTATTACATCGTAAAGCAGTGTATAAAGTCTAGTTCAGTCGGAAAAGAAGCAACCGCGCTGAGATGCATAACCACAGGCTTCTTGCCAGGCCGGCCACGACTCCCTTGCCCATAGCCCCGCCCCCAACTATGAAGACCCAACGAGGTCAGCGAGATGCGGGCCAAGGAGCCACAGTTTGGTACGACTTTGGTCGCCCGAAAACTGGTCTATTTTCAGGTGGACATCGTCGAAGTCGGGGAGGTCCACTCTTTGCAACAAGAACTAGATACGCTTGGTGCAAGTTACACTACCTCTTGGAACAGTCGTTCCAGAATTTGCCCTCGCTATCTGATACGACTTTGGCAGGACGTTGCCTTCTACCCTCCCCCTCCCCCCGGGACCCTGTGACCGCGTCATACCAGTAAGGCTTACACTAAAGCATTAACTTCGAAGCCCCCTACAATGAAAAATAGTGACAACATGAGGAAAATGCTCCGTGAAAATTTCGGCGCCCTCCTTAGGTCTACGGTGGAGGCTGAAAAACCGATCGTCCTCCACGGCTTCAGTGTCCGCGTAGGCGCAAGCCATGTCGCCTACGATGGAATGCCTGGTCATCACGAGGTTGACCGCTGAAACAACAGTGAACTCCTTCCTCTGCGTACATGCACAAAGAGACGTCCTCTTCACTGGCACTATCCTTTGCCCTCCCACTGGCAAGGCAATACAGGTTGTCCCTCTACTGCACTTTTACAGGCACATGAAGAAACCATGGTAGCTCCTTCTCACCAAGCCCTAGCTGATCATGGACTCACTTCAGCGTTGCGAGCTTTACCAGTCTTTGGAACCTTAGCACGGCACACGATGAATTACTCTCACAAGTGGTGGCCTTAAGGTGGGAATTCAGTTGCCGCAAATGAGAACACCCGTGAGGCGAACGGCATTCCCTAGGACCACCAGATTCGGTCCTCTAAACGGAAAAATTGCAGTGAAGATTAGCAACGATCGCATCCTTGGAACACTAGGCCGCCTAATATGGGAGATCGATTCTATTGCTCCACAAATAAGTAAATGGGGGCACAAATGCCAGTTCGACCGCCGTGTCCGACGATGTCAACAGTGGCGCTCCACAGCAAGGTGAAGCAGGCACGGTGACTTGCGCGTGAATTGGTTTATAGTGAGTGCAGACTTGAGCAGCATCTGCCGCATCCTCTCCTCCTTCCCCACCTGAGCCCAGTGTCAAGGCATAGCCAAGATGACCGGAGGCGGGAGAGGGCTGTTGGGCCAGGGGCACAAATACCGTATAAACGGCTACATAGGTTCAACATACAAGTAGAAACTATAGATAATCCTGATCATCAGAAGCGCTTTCGGGGAAAATAGTGAGAATATAGGGTTATTACTTGTCACTAACCTTATTACTTGGATAAAAAAGGGAATGTGTACTGCACGCAGTTCTCACCGACAACAAAAGCGTTGCCTGAACGTCTCGATGGCGCAAAGTTCGCACCCTTCCCGGTCACTAACGGGTTGCTTGCATTACAGAATGGCTAGTTATGCGCGTTGTACTGGTTGCAGACCTATACAAAAAGAACGTTGGCACAAATGCCTATTTTCTATGCAAAAGTGCGCGGGCGTACGCACGGGACAGACCCTGGCGAGGCACGGGTTCAACAACTAGGCGCGTGATAATATGTGCACACCTGAAAACGCGTTACGTATGATTGGGTGGCACGTCATTCCATCGACGGTAGAATTACTCTAAGACTACATAGGACCTAGAAAGCATCTCTCACCCCAGTCTGCCAAGCGCAGTAAAAGAAGACCACAGGAAGTCTAGAGGATGGGGTAAAAAGCGTCTGCCCTACCGTCCGAGGGGACTCGCGAGGCTTCCTATCAGACAGCCGACCAGTCAATGGCAGGAGAAACACGTGACACTGATAGTTTATCCAGACAGACATCACGTGAAAGGATGGAGAAGAATGTTTAAGCCGTGAACCAAGTGATTGCGCGTACTTGAAAACAACGGATATGTAGGTGAAAAATCCTGGTAAAAGCACAAACTCCTCTCGGAGGTTTCGCCAACAAAACAAGTTCATGTTAGTGCACTGAAGGGGAGATCTCTCAAATGGAAAGTCAGAAGGTGTAACCAATTATCCACTACCATCGTTTGGAGAGTGAGGTTTTCAAGTGGAGTTGTGCCATGCAACAAACAGCTTGGAGATGTCTCTGGTCTGAAAAATAAAAGCAGAAAGAAAATATGAGGGACTGGTCGCAATGAGACTTCTAAAGTAGAAAAGAGTTCTGGAAAGATAGAAGGGAGAATGACTACCAACCCGGAAGGTCTGAGCAACCAGTGAGCGACAAACTCTCTGGCATACCAGCGGGATCGCAGCCAGCAGAAGACTAAATGCTGTGCGGAAAGGCGGCAGCCTCGGAAGATCCGTAAAATGTTCGGCTAGTATGAAGCTTTGTTAGTCTTAACTACGTTGCGACTGCTGTGTGACGTCTGCCAACTTCACCGGTGATAGTTTTCAAATAACAATGCCCGTCCGTCATCTACAGACATTGTTCGGCACTAAAGACGAAGATGGACTGAATGTACGGGTTTCCATAGTGATCGAGGTACCCGGAGAAGCCCATACGAATCTTCAGCTACCCTCAAGGATCGTAGCAGCAGTGTGCTACTGCTGCTGCTACTACTGCTGCGGAAAACACGCTGTCCTTATGAGGGCGTATAGATCAGTTGGTTTGACGAGCCTTATTACTTAACAGATTCCATTCTGCCCTCACAAATTGACGCTGGGAGAGCGATTTTGCCCAAAAGGTGAAGGTCCGTTAGCCGGAATCGAGGTGCGACTTGGACGCGATCAGAACGATGTACAGTTACCTGTGGAGGTGAGTAGATTAAACAGTTGGATGATTTAGGTGGAAGGATGCCTCCGCGAAAGGTCATAGCGAACTTTAAACAGCCACGAGCGGTGACAGCGCGTAAAAATGACAATACAAAGTAGCGGCCTTTATCACAGCAATAAAATTGTCGGTAGACTCAGTTGCAATAATTTTCTCCGAGCTCGCCAGTAGAGGAGGCGAAGGAGCTGCAACAATGACCACGAAGACATTTTCCGGTAATTACGGACCAGGAAACGCAGCGAGCGGTTGGTAATGCATCGAATTTATACCCCGGTTTGATGGCGTTCTGTCCTTGCACATCGAAACCTCTTAAAACGGATGACAGCAGAAGCTGTACATCGATACATGCTGGTTCTTGCAATTATAATGGCTTCCCAAACAGAGGGGAAGAGACGCGATGGGTGACAAACAATTGAAGTGGCCGATGTTCATGCAGAAGCTCAAGTTCGGGTTAGCTCCGTAAAATGGTTATGGTGATGCGTGGTGGCGGGTCGCTTAGTAATGGAGTCCAGGAGAATAAAAAACCCACCACAGGTTATTCTTCGATTGTCAAGTTGTGCCTGGTCGCTGAGGTTTGTTTTTCAGTCTTAAGACGGTCAAAAACCGGTTAGAAACAGAATGAGGGTTAGTTGAGTTTGCCAACTGAAGCTGGTTGAGTGCGAGTATAGAGCCGTTTCTGACTGGAAAATTTACCAAGTTCATTAAAAAAAGGGGATTCGCCATGGAAGTAGGCATGACCATGTCGTGAAATCACTATTTCTGTTTTTTGATGGCCCGAAGAACGCCTTGGTAGTTTGGCTGCGGTAGAACAAATGACAACGCATTTAGAGTAAAATCCCTTCTGAACGGAAAAATCCACAGGCTTGCTTTGCTGAAATCTAATTTAAAAATCTTACACGGACGAGGTGGAGCCAAATACCCACTTTTGGCAAGCCAGTCAACTAAATTATGATGAGCTGCAGCCGGTGCTTGTTGCCAGCTGAAAGCTCATGTTCACTATGGATAGCTTATTTGCAAGAGTAAATCAACTGCAAACTACAGAGTAACCGGTCTTTCTCATACAAACGTCAACGCAAGTCACTTGCGCAGCCCCATTGTTAACGACTGCTGTCTAGTGAGCAGTGGTCAGTGCCCCACTCT
>CACRXP010000763.1:176751-195451 GCA_902702965.1 Spirometra erinaceieuropaei
ATCTAATTTAAAAATCTTACACGGACGAGGTGGAGCCAAATACCCACTTTTGGCAAGCCAGTCAACTAAATTATGATGAGCTGCAGCCGGTGCCTGCTGCCATCTGAAAGCTCATGTTCACTATGGATAGCTTATTTGCAAGAATAAATCAACTGCAAACTACAGAGTAACCGGTCTTTCTCATACAAACGTCAACGCAAGTCACTTGCGCAGCCCCATTGTTAACGACTGCTGTCTAGTGAGCAGTGGTCAGTGCCCCACTCTTAGCAGACATGTCAGTGGCTGTGCTTATTTTTGTGTGATCACGGCTGAGCTCTTGCGATTGGACGTCCGTCATATATATATATATATATATCAGGTCTTGTTAAAGGGAGTTAGGTAGTCAAAAACGTCCTCTGCATCTACTCATAAGGCAGGTTTTTTGAACTGACGGATAAGAAACAAGCGCAGTGCTCGACAAAAATCACAGTAGTGACAGGGAAGCGTGAGGGGCGCACAACGGAAACTTCAGATGGTAGTGGGACGCTCATCGATCGTTTCTACGTAACTCACTCGTTCCGTTGTGCCTTACGGGCTCTCTCTCGAGCCCAACCAGCAGCCGCACAACGGAGCATGATATAGGCAGAATGTTACTACCGACAAAGACAAGGGAAACTGGAATGGCCATTTCTGGCTCATTAGCCGTCGTCAGCCAGTCATACCCAACCCCGAAGCGTGGAACACCCGAGGCTCGAAAGCGCGGCCTGTTAGTCAGAAGTCCAAGACTCTAACTACTGAGCCGCGGGCCCGTTGTCTTGTCAGTCTCAGAGTACAGTGGGTATCGGAGATATAAGAGTCTAGATCGATTAGCCGATGACTCGATTGTGGAACAAGTGCACCCATCAATGAGGGCACTACGCCTGATTCAAGTGAACATAGAGGATAATTTTGTCAAGATTAAGAAAAACGGCACCGCAATGTAACGTGGAAACAGGTTAATGAGAAAAGATTTTTAAAAAATGGATGGCCGAAAAAGTCTTCATGGCAGCCTCGCAGCGCGAATACGCAGTCCATATGACAACTTCACCTATGTCTGCGTGGGGCTAGAATTGTTTCATACCTATAGGAACTTACCGTATCGGCATACTCCTGCAATAGTTCATTTGTCTCGTCAACAAGATCAGCGGTAAGCGTCTGCTGCTCGGCGTGTTTCAGGCTCAACTTTGCAAACTTCGCTTTCAGATCTTGGAGATCTACGTAGAACAAAAATTGTTTTAAAACATAAGCGGATCCGAAGACTTTAGAGGAGCCTGCTTGTACAGATAAATAATCCCATGGAGGAAGGGATGCGAGTCTACTAAGAAGTCAGAATGAATAGCAACAAGGTAGCGCATTTGGGTACTTCGAAATTCCATCCGAAGTTAATTTTAGCATAGAATTGACTTTGCCACTGAATACACTCTTGCTGACGTTGCTAACAGAAAGTACGTTCACTTAACAGGATAAACGAGCCGACACGCAGAACCCGATGATAGGTATGAAAGAGATGCAAGTGGTTGAGAGGGTAGGAGAGGAGAGGCAACGTTGGTTGGCAAGAATGGTCCTTACTGCCGTTTAAGCGCATGCGATAGCCAACAGACTAGTACTTAACGTTTGCGCGAACGGACAATTTGTAGCAGAAGCTGAAGCCCGTGGCACAATGGCCGACATAGTGAAATACGCCTGAAATACAAAAGACCACTTTGGTGGGATTGCAACACTGATTGGCGAGGGAGAGTTTTTACAGGGCTGGCATGCGCGTTAGTGTGGTTCACTACCAGAAAATTTATGGATGCGGCTCTAAAGAAACACAACGCGACCCATGCTTACTGAAATATTTATGGGCATCAAAGGGTCTCTTTATAGAGACATAAGTTGGTGTGTGATTATGCTTCAGAGGAAAGACATCGCGTACATTGCAAATCTTGCGAGTGAACACAGTTCGTGTTTAGAAATATGCGTTGTAAGAAATCGAGACAGAAGTACATCCTTAAATATAGAAATTGAAAACGCAAATCCTCGAAAAACGCGTGTTCTAGATCATTGGCTGCCTTTCTCAGGAAGATACGACTGAATTTATATGAGCATCGAAAAGAAAGAAAAAACTAACCCTATTAAAGCGCCTTTGTGATAGTTACTTCTGCAGGTGGTTAGAGGTGCTAATTCAAAAGCCAACACGCTACAGTACATTAATTAGCTCGGGATACTAACCAGTGTAGAAACCGCACTTAAGCAACTTTTCTGATCTAAAAGCACATTTAGAAAATTCAGTCAACTTCATGAGATTCGATGCCTGCGAAGCGTCAGCTATTTCAAGCGCACGCTCATTTCTTGTGTCGGCTATCACCAGAATAACTCCAGCCACTCGTGTGCACAGCATGTGGATTTAATGTAGAGCCTATTCTGTGCCAGCGCAGAGGGCACGCAATCCGGCTCAATAATACCTCCGGGAGGAGGCCCTACCTTACAAGGCTACAGTGGTGAATGAAATCTCCTTCTATGTACGGCATCTGTTGTCATATTCTAGAAGCAGCTTTGTTTGCAGCGGAATTTTCCAGACCAGTTAATTTCCAGGTCGATGACCAGCCAGTACTGGTGGCATTACCATTGCATATTAACCTACCTCTATTAGTTCATGTTAGCATAATCCCCAGCTATCGTGAGGACGTTTGTCTCCATCTCATCCGTGGACGCGCCGGAACAACAAGCTAGGCTGCCAGTTAACCGTCAATTCGGATGCCATGAGGACTGCTAATCTCAAGCCAAAGTTCATACACACTTTGGTCTTGAGTCGGATGGTCGGCCTCTACCTACGGGGCATTCGGAGACAAACAAGCCGTGGGGTGCGCAGAGGGGTCTGCCGAAAAGGCATATAACGGAGGTGCACGAGTGTTCGTCAGGGTCTGAGAAAACAAGTGTTGCAGGTGATCATTCGTGGAAGAACAATTCGCGACATTATCGCGTTCGGTCAGACCACACATGACTCCAGATTTATCATGCGCAGGCAGTTTGAAGGCCTTCAAGTTCAATCGTGACGATTTCTGTCCTACATGGATGGAATAAGGCGGACGTAGTTGACGTGCACATGCATCGAGACGTTGTTCTAACGAGCTTACCTCTTCTCCCGCTTCAGGCACGACGGTTTTACTGTTTGCTATGAGACTGACACGGCCGTACTGGCCCGTCGAGGGGTAATCAGAAAATAGGTCATGAACTGCACAGGCGCCCTAATCATTAATAAAAGCGGTATATATGAAACAGGAGAGACCAACGTATAACTGATTTCAAACTAACTTGAACAGGCCGGCTGGTTGAGAAAATCCTTAAGAGTCTGTAAAGACTCAAGGGCACGCGCCGTCTCCACAATAGTCGATTCTTCTACAAGGGTATGGGAATTAACACTACAATTACGAAGTTATCATAACGATGCCAAACAGCATTATAACGCGACGATAACACGATAAGATTAGGAAAAGCACAACACACTGTTGTGAGAGTTGGAGGAAAAACAACAGTGGTCAGTCCTTGACTAGGCAATAGGTGTCGGGGTTAGCTGTTTGTCCTTTACCATGCGTTTGTCGAGAAGACTGGAGCCGTTACTGGTGTACCTTCTATCATAGCAATTCAGCGCATCCCTCCCTATAATAAATCTGATGCGCCCGACTGGCTGGCCAGCATGCATTTGCCGTCGATAAATCCTCGTCAGGCCGGTACATTTATACGGGAATGGGGTCGGATAAAACGTGTAAACGAAAAGACAAGTCGACTGAGGCTCGACTTTCACACAAGCGGGTGCGGTGGGGTAATAAGAGGCAGTGAGGGTTAGGAATGCGTATCAGGGGGTAGGAAGAGGGCGCGGAGGATTTCGTGAAGTTAATCAACCTTTGGCCACGATAAACGCCGAGCTGTTAAGGGGTTCTAAGGCGCTAACGGTCCTGACTGAGAGGGTTGCCAACTAACGGTCTCACTCGGAACTGAGAATCAGGATGCAATGCGTCCTTATTAATGTGACTTTTATAGTCCTTGCACGGTGCGATCTGGGGCCCCCTCTTTCTTCGGGACCTAGCCGGTGTGGAATCAAGGGCAAGGTTGTGTACTGCACGCGTGGACGGGTTATTCAACTTTGCCAGCTACCGAGCACACATTTATTCTAAGTTTTAACTTTGTCTTGGCGTTGGAACACGGCGAGTGAAAGGAGGAATTGAGATAGATGCACCGCGAGTCTCCTTCATTGCCAACATTCATGTGCAAGTCACTCCAGGCTCTCGGAACAAATGTGGTCCTCACCATCGGCGACGGATGAACAATAGAGGTTCAGTCCAACAGCAAATTTGTGGGGGCCGTAACTAGTTCGGAATATGTGAACAACATCATTTGTAATGAATTTCAAACAAAAATGGTAATTCCCAATCATAATCAGTCAAAAGTCGGGTCCACAAAGAATGAGCATAACAGTAACAGGTGTGGTTGGGTATCGGGACTGCAACCGAACATGGAGATGGCGAGGTGAGCCGGGAAAACTAGACATAAATAGCGCTGGATGTACGCACCTGGCGTCAGACACATGCTTGTGATTTTATGTGTAAGGGAAATCATCCGCTCCAATCATGAAGACATGCTGATAACCGAGGGATAAGATAGCTAGGGGGCAAACACAGTCCATATAATGGGCAATCACTTCCAAAAACACGCATTATCGGACAGCAATGTCGTCGGCCTCGTTGCTTATGGCGCCTGCAGGTGCATACATAGGAGTGGGTGGATGTCCTGAAATAAACACGTTATCTGGTTTGCTGTAGCAGGCGGATCAGAACCGGCGTGACGTCTACACGCCTGGCTAGCCACTGTGCGCAAATTTGTTTCTGATCAGCTTGACGCAGTCACGGCAAAGGGAGATTGTGAGAATGGGGAGTAAGATCAATGCAACGCATGCCACCCTCAGTAATAAAAGTCACGCTTAACGACTCTCTCTAAGAGAACAACAGATCTCGAGTAGCGCAACAGACGAAGTAAAATAGACTTTAAGAAGCTGAATGGTGAACAGTCAACAACAGTAGATGCGGGAGGTAAAACGGGACTTACGGGCCAAGATGACCTTTATTTTTGCTTCATTAGACAGAGCCACATCATCGAGAAAATGGGGATCCAAGTACTTTCTGATTTCATTGGCTAGAAGGATGGCGATCATTAAATAAGGAAATAAAAATGGATGCAGAGGTGTCCGAATGCAAATTCCTTCAAACCCATAAGTTTCAAAACTTAACAGTAAGGCAAAAAATTGGCAAACGACTTGAAGCCGGGAATAGTCGTGAATTTGGCCAACTTACTGCGGTCTAGCGTTTCCTTAATTTTTTCTCTCCGCTCGGCAGCTAAAAGAGCTTTGTGTGCATCAGACAGTTGCTCGAAAATCGGCTGTAATAAAAAGCGGTAAATGACTAAGGGGTGCAGATTGAGAAGAAAAAAACGGATTAACGCGAAAACAGAGAAAAATTGGCCGTTTTGGAGGCAGCTGTTAACGGAGCGGACAGGAAGACGGCAGAAACGATACCGAACAAAAAACTACGTCAGGTCAACTATGAAGTCATGGTAGTAGTCTCATCTACAAAGTCCTTTTCCGGCAAATTACAGCCGAAAACTTAATCTATAAATAACGCTGACAATGTTTTCGCAGAATACGCATCAGAAGGGGACAGCAGACCAAGTTAAATCACTGCTGCAAGTCAGACATGACGCTTAAGACTGGTCGGGCCTCATCGCGCTACATACCAGAATACGCTACCGTGTACATGTATTTGTCACAGCTGTCTTCACGCCTAATCTAATTCACTGCAATGCCGCAAACTGTATCTCTCCAAGCATGACGATCCGTGGTGGCGAACCTAGAGAGCGGGACCCATTCTCTCCTTGAATGACGGAGGCCGAATATGGAAGGTCCAAGAATTAGCTTTATGGTAGATCGCGTTAGGGGACTAACTCATTCCGTCGTTCTTTGGGTCTCAAACTACAGCCGCGTAGACAGTCAAATGACTAGTAGTATACGCAGAGAGAGACTACTGACAAAGACAAGGGAGACTGGAATGACAGTTTCTGGTTTATTAGCCGTCATCAGCCAACCTTACCCAACCCTAGGTTTTCGGGCACCTGAGGCTTGAGCTCGCGCTCTTTTGGTTATTAGTACAACTTCCTAACCATTGAGCCACGGACTCGTTGTCTTTTCGGTGGCGATCAGGTATATTAATTATGGTAGAGGACGCTCACCGATCGTGTTACGGGACACATCTTCGTCAACTGTGGCGGGCCAGTTTGAGTAAACCTCTTCGACTCCTCCAGGTGGCAATGGTGCCGGATCGAGGACAGCCTCACTGAGCTCGAGTCCAATCTACCTCCGCCATCTTTCCTAGATGGCCTGATATCCTCGAGATGCTGTCGCAGCAAGTGCGGACTGTCTCAATTGAGATCAAGCCGATGTACTTCACTCAGGCAGTCGTGGTCAAACATCTCCAGTTTTTGCTTACCGTCCACAGGCACAGCCCAGAATATACGACCGTGTAGGAGGGCTGACCGGAGGGATTTCGGATGTATGAGGATCTTTGTGACTGTGGAGACATCGCGTCGGGTCCATAGACACTTTCACGGGACCGCAAAACCCTGGAGAGCAGCATCGATTCGGGAGACGCTGTCCTTATTCTGCCATTAAGAAGCAGCCCCATGCTGGGGTACTTGAAACCCCTTCAAGCTAATAGTCATTAAATTCGAGAAGTGCCTCCTGTGCGTCAGGGACGGCTCGAAAACACTGATCTTACCGGCATTTATGAATAAACCGACCGATTTAGCGACTTCATTCGCCTGGAACGCTGCAGTGCATAGGTCATTCATGCTTGGGGCTAAAAGTGTAGGATCGTCAGCGTGGTCTAGACCAAACAGCCGATATCCAGTGCAAAGTTAAGATGGTTAGAACGATGTGGAGTTCTTCCGAGAATGCAGTTAATGGTGCAGTTGGACAGAATGGACGAGATGGTGCAACCAAATAGAACACCAGACTGCATATCATTGTCCGGATGAAGATGTTCATACAGTAACCCTCCAGTCCTACATAAAACAGCCGGTCATTGACTGGTTTCCACGCAAGTAGACCATGGTTCGCTTGTTGCAGGACGATCGCCACACTGTGTCCACCAGAAAAATCGCTTTGGGTGAAATGGGAGTTGACCTCCAGGATATCGGTTGCCCGGGCGCATGAGTCGGCGATTCGGACGTTAGACAGGCAGCACACACCCACGCTGTATTGATTGCACCCTGTCAGACTTCGGATACCTGAGTGACGGGACTTTGCATATTCGAACATCTAGTAGCAAGGGCCGTTCTCAACTGAGTAGTCATGTCGTATACTACTAACCCACATCACTGGCCCAGAGCTGCGGAGCGCGCCGGTTCCCGCGGACGCCTTAAATGAATCGGAGTACCGTTTCCTCAGTAATTCTGAATACAGTTAGTCTCCTCCAGCGTTTTGACTCCACCACATAATTACAAGAAAGCAGTTATAAGCACGCTTATCTAATGGCGGTTCATGGTCACCAGGTCAGTAAAGTCATCGGGATCTGCGAAATTTTGTAAGGCAATCAGTGCTTCAACTCAGTTGTCAGCGTCCCGGTGGCACTGCCGCTGCTGGCCTGTGATAGCTTATTTGTTAGACCTGAAAGCCTGCTTAGTTCGCAGGTAATTTTCGCTGAGGGCCGTTGCGCTATCCGTCATTTGTGGACGCGCAGGGTTGTCATCAACAAGACTAACGGACTACCCGTCTTGCCAGTGACCGGCTTGTCGGTTGGGCTTGATCACAGGAAAGAATGCGGTAGCGCATCTCAGTTATCTCAAACAAAAGGAGCAAGTGGACTCTGGGTCAGACGTCCTATCTCCTGACTAGGAGTACAGCTGGCTACGACCATTCAAATCCCCTTTACGTTTTTATTGTACACACTTATACGATACGCTGCTTTACATTTAGCCTTAAATAAATTCCAAGTGAACTGAGGCAGCTTGGAAGACTGCCTATTCTATACATGTTCGAAGAAGACCGGCCTACTCAAAACGAAGTCCGTCTAGAGTTTTCAAAACGCATACGAATGCTGAAAGAAATTATTTTGGAAACGAGGGTAGTTTTAGCCAAAAATGACTCTAAGAACACGTACGTACGCAGCTTCTTGCTAGCGCAAAAATCGAAAATACCACTGTCGAAAATTAAATGTGCGTTAGCCTTTAACTACGCTTGTGTTGCTAATCATTAACGCTAGAACACCTACTCATAATTGCAGATGTCGTCAATCAGAGGAAGGAACGTTTAGAAGGACCGGTTCTTAGGGTAGCATTCATCAAGCTCGCCGGTCCACGCTCCTTGTTCGATTGTAACCACAGAGGACGCTATCTGATTAGCTAAATTAGCAACGAACGTCGAACAAGCCTGTCAGCACAGGAGAAGAAGCCGGGTTCAAACTTGGACGCGTGGGTGGCTCATAACCTTCGCTAATCTCGTCCGATCGATAAGGCATGACGCTTTAGCTGTCAAATGTGTAATTAGCACAACTGGGGTTCACTGCCAAGGAGTAATAAGACTATGTCGGTGGTGCTAGCCAGTCCAATTACTCAAGAATAGAAGTGAAGCTCCAATCCTTGTGTAAGCAGGACAGACGAAGATGACCTCATTACAAACGAATTGCAGAATAAACATTCAGCAAACAATTGGTATTGTCAATCTGTCCCTATATAAACTTAGTGTTCGTCCACAACAATAAGATGGGCACGAGCGTGTTTGGATAATAAAAGGCAACAAACTATGACCGACATAAAAGTCATTGTGGATCGAGAAAAGACGTGGCGAAACAGGAAGCATCGAGGTCCCCGGTTAGCCCTGCGAAATGCAGGATGCGTAGCTTTTAAGCTCAAATAAAGACAACCATAACCAGGAGGACTATCTAGAGGCACAGCCATGGCATAATTCCATAAACGGAATAGCAGTGGCTGTTGCTAAGACACCGAAGCAGAAAGCAACATTAAGTTCCCGATAGCAGCAACGGAGAAACTTGACCCACATAAGTATAAAACCAAATGACGGCGCCAAGTTAGCTGCTCGAAGCCCAGCGCCTGACACAGGGCTCAACGACTCCTGAGTTCTTGGGGTAAGGACGTGAAGTTATCAGTCTGAATAAAACTGCCTTGATGGACTACTTGAAGATTGCCTAATGAGGTAAGCGAATGAAATGCCAGAAACCCATAGAGAAATTTCGCAGTGAGACTTGAGAAAATTTGGGACTCACACGAGACGGAAGCTCGGGAAGGGCTATCTGAGACCCACCCAAAATAATGCGCTCGAGTTCTGCAACGCGAGCCTCCAGAGTCGCCACACTCATCTACGGAACGTTAGGATCCTCGAATAATGCAGGTTAATTTGCAAAGGAAAACAAGCTTATCTCAAAGGAATTACTATTTATTATGCTAAAAACCTAAGATGTCACAGCGTTAACGTGGGTTGGGCTGGGGTTGTCTTTTAGGTCTCATTTGTCCGATGAAGTCGAAGAACGTATACTTATTGTGCATGTAGTACTCCGGGGTCATATACGTATTGCCAGGTTTTTTTGGGAGGTTCGGCTTCTGAGCGGCTGCGAAGTTACCTACGTTGGCATTTAAAACGGTCGTGAAACCTGCCTTTGACAGTTGACTGGGGACCGCTGGTCACACAGCGGCACAGCTGGAGAGCGATTACCCGTGTCCTTGGCATCTCTAGAAGTATGTGCTTTGAGCTAGATCTACTCGTTAGTCATTCAAGAAGTCGGAAGAAAGTAACAAAGAGAATTTATTTACTTCATTTTGTACAAGTTAGGTGATCGAGGGAAATATCGTATGTTATTGGCGTTCGAAGACTGGCATATCACATAAATACATGCTGGGCTTATAACCCATAATGCTGGGTTTTAAACAGTCTTTAGTCTCGCGCATACTCGTAGATGTAACTGCGTACTTGTTGCCTAAATGCCTCTGGATCACGAGCGTATTGTTCAGCCGCTTCAGTATTAAGGGCGTCGTTGAAGTCACAAAGATCAGAGAATAACGATTCAATCCCCCAAACGACGTCGCATATTTTTCGTGTCGGCGCCCACCCCGAGGAATCCAGTGAACTGGGACGCAGCAGACTAAGACAAACACGTCCTTCTTCGTCGATATTGGGATGCCAAATCTTTGTAACACACTTAACGAGCGGTGGACAGTGGTTATAGCCCTCGGGGACTGTTATATCAAACTGAAAACGTCCTCCCGCCCAAAAGCCATCCTTTGGTTTGACGACTAATTCAAGTAGGTGCAACTTATTAGGGTCTATGTGGCGAAGTTCGCATTGTGGTGTGAGATTTGTTTTAAGTTCAGGAAGCTCCTGGAGGAGGAGTTTGTCGCGAATTGAGGCATTCCTTATAGATACTGAATCTGCTGAATCGGGCTCTTTAGACAGTTCCCCGCGCTGCCTCTGACGAATCCGATCGGCTAAACGCAACATCACCAATGCTTATGTTGGCTGACAGTCAATATGATTTTGAAGGTTGAAGTAGGAAGGTGTGCGGACCATATTCCAATTTTCGAAAAGGTCTGTATTATTTAGTACCCCTAATTGGTCTTTTTTAAATATAGGCAAGCGAAACTTATAATTCAGTAGCTGGTTAAACCCATATGGCTATCTCCTTCTTATGAGAGAACTAGGTCGGCAACTAACACTGAAGACAGGTTATCTACTCGTACTCGCAGTTCGAAGGGAGACGAAATAGAGATCGCCAGTTTAGCGAACATTTTCTTATGTACCGGTCCAGGCACGACATACGGTCCAGAAAGCTTGTTCGTTTCAAAAGAAGAGGAGGCGTTCACCGGGAGAGGTTATTTGAGGTCGGACGCTTCGGGTAGTTGTTTCTTCTACCCATCTCCAGAGACTAAGCAGTCATGCACACAGCTTTACTTTTCCGGTGCACATTGTTTGATGCCTGGCTTTTTCGTTTGTAGATGGTTAAACAGGCACTTAACATTTCTAACTGTCAAGGAGAAAAATTCAGCAACGCAGTATCCAGCCAGCATGCATGTAAATCTATGTACATTTTCGGTTTTTTACATCATCTTTTCTTCTTCATGCTGTTGTTTGAGTTTGCTAAAATGCACATAGTAACCGGTTTCAGATTTTGAGAGCGCGTGTTGTGCGTCCGCGTGCTGCATTTTGTCGCTATTTCATTGATTACGCGCATCTGCCTCAATCTTTTGTCAATTACCACAGACGGATTTTATTCCTCGGTTGTAAATCGCCCGACCTGAATTTTCCTCAACAACAAGCTCCACTAATCGATGTCAGCCCGGGCCTTTCTCGACTTTGCCCAGGGCATCCTTTGTTCTACAACGATTGATACTGGGAGAGGCCTTCATTTTTCTTGGCTCTGCACAGCTATTTACCTTCGCCGATTTACGCATGTTTTTACACCGTCGCCTTTTTGTTAGAGACGGAACGTCCTCGCTTTGAGTTTGATTTTTCCTGTATTTAGTGTTTCCTTCCGGTTTTAATTTTTGCGGGTACTCCAGACTTCTGACGTTGAGTCGCCATTTTAAACTCATTATTCGTGCAGACATTTTCGTAATCGCACATCCCTTGGCCAATATCATTGGGTATATATGAGCTTTTGTCTCCTTCTGATTGCTTGCACTGCAACGCTGAGGTCATCTGCCAGCACCATTTAAAGGAACTAAAATCATGCATAAAGTCTGGGCCGAATTCGCCGGCTACTGGCCTGACGCAAACTATTGAACTTTGCAAACACTGTGTCGTATTTGTGGTCCTCCCGCGTTATCTTTTCCACTTATTCGTTAGCAAATGGCCGATAACTTACATAGCAAAGCTGTGGCTGTCTGACCGCGTTATGCGTCAGTCAAGGAACAGGTTATTAATTCCAGGATTCTTTTCGACAAACCGCCGTTTGATCTTCAGCAAAACTCACGGTATGGAACTACTTCCGTCAGCAAAAACTGTAGTTGTCTGTCTTCGGGAGACATAGGCGAGTGGATTTCAAAATGGTAGAAAATTCACATCAATCAGCCTAGATGGAGAGGAATTGGTGACGGAAGAGAAGAGAGGACTTGCCGCTGGGGAGAGCAACTTGGCTATTCTCAGGGTACGAGTGATACGGAGGAACGCGGTATTACTCTGAAATCTGACAGGGCTCATGATGAGGAAGGCAATCTAGTACTGGCAAACACGGGCAAAACCGAACTAAACACTGTGGAGTGTTGCAAACTTGAACTCTTGTACACCAGTGCTCGGAGTCTGCTTTCCGAGCTCAACGAACTGAGAATACAGATAGCCGAGAGGTCTCCAGATGTTATAGCATTAACAGAAACGTAACTACCAAAACGTCGGGGATTACGATGTAGCACCATTAGAATGCCGATTGTTTAGGATAGGCAAGAGAGATCGCTTGGGCGGAAGAGTGGCCATGTACACAAAAAACAACTTATTAGTTTGTGAGAGGACCGACAAGGTTGCCGACGACGCGGAAGCCATTTGGCTGACAATAAAGATGCGGAGGTCTCAGTCCCTCGAAGTCGTTGCTATCTACAGACACCCGCGGATGGAACCCGACGCAGACACTTCTCTGCGGGAAAGCATAAAAGAGATCGGCATTCGACCGAACGTTGTAATCATGGGGGACATTAGTGCACCCTGTATTCAGTGGAGCGATATGCATGCGAAGTGCTCGAGGTATATCTACGATCACCGCCTCCTGAAGACAACACTAAAAGCTCTTCTCGTGCAGAATATTTTAGTTCCCACTAGGGTGCGGGGAGGGGGCAACAGACTACTCGTTTGGATATCGTCTTCACTAGAGATCCTGATAGGATATGATGAGCTATGCTGCGCACCTCAACTGGGTCGAAGCGATCATGCAATGCCTCCATTGGAGTATGAAGTATATAATGCACCGCGTGCAATAAACGAGACGAGGCCAAATATATAAGTAAACTAATAAAATAAAAGAATTTTCTGAAAGGCCCGCCGGGGTCACTCTATAGCAATTAAAAATAAATTTCCATACGAATTTTAGACGAAGTAGGCAGAATCTGTACAAAACGCAATTCAAAGTTTCTGAATTTGTAGTCCGTTAAGAAAAATCGTGGACGAGAAGTAAAAAAACTCCACTTAAGAATATAAAAATGATTGCATTAATTTTACAGGAGAAAAAACTGTCGCTCCAAATAACACAAATTGCGAGCAAGCCTGGTCTGCATGTGGCTGTGTATAACTGATTATAATCGGACCTCGTCACGGCAGAAAAAATGTCAGCCTTGAGGGGTACGTATGCGGGTCACACAGGACTGGCTTGCATGCGGTATGGTATAAGGGATTCAAAAAGGGCATCGTCAAGGCAGAATTCATATACCGGATGTGGCTCTTCACATCAGAGTGACGAGAGGGAGACCCACACGCGATCGGTCACAGTCTGCTTCGAGCCCAGCCGAGGGAGGGGCAAAGAAGTTGCTACCAAAATAATGGTAGACGGCGAATACAGAGGGTTCCATCGTGAGCGTCGACAGACCGCATGAGGTTGAAATGCGGGAGATGACATCAAGAACCGCGAAAATTGTCGCAATGGGGTAGCAGTGATAGCAGTGGATTTAGAAACCAATTCAAAACAGGTTTTCTAAATATATAATTAAGGGTTTCCACTTGATCTACCACTAAATCTCAGGAGGACCCTTCTCGAAGTCAAGAAGCTGAGTGTGCGCAAATGAGCCAGTTAAAAGTACCTTTATACTTTCCGGTGAAAGGTACTTGCATATATTCGACTTGAATGCCAGTAACTTAGGCGATGACCTAATTTCTGGCATAAGATTATTCCAAAGGAAGGCATATTTAGAAGCAAAGAAGAAGGAGTGCTTAGATATAGTGCAAATAGGCGAAGTCACCATGAAGGAGTTGCGCGTGGCATAAGACCAATCTCTCGAAGTGAGAGTGTCAATGAGCGGAAGATTAGAGCTCGAGTTAATGCGAAAAGGAAGCGAAATCCAGCTTCGAGTCTTCTAACCCACAAAAAGTTAATGTTCGCCAGCTGAAATCTCTGAGTATAAGAAGAACCGGGTGCGACTTGTGAGAACAGATTCCGGGTGAAAAGTCTCTGAACACTTTCGATTTTATTACAATCACATGAGTTCATTAAACCAAAGAAAGGACAGCAGTACTCGAGGACTGGAAGAACAAACATTTGATAAAATCTTAGTTTCCTATCCGGATGGAAAAAATTACGCGATAAGAACCGACAAATCTCCGCGGCTTTCGCAGTGATCCTATCTGCATGAGACGATAAAACAAGTATATTTGTATAATTTAAACCTAGGTGTTTTATGATGAGGCATTCTAAGAGTGGGTTATTCGGAGAAATTATGGGTTCAGGAAGTTAGGCCGGACCAAACGTCATGAAAATACACTTAGATGATGAAAAATCCATCCGTCAAGTTGAAGTCCATCTGCTTATGCGTGGTAAATCGGCATTAATGTTTTCAACACAAACAGTTGCGGTGTCATGGGAAAAAAATAAAAGTTTTCGAATTTCTGATTTCGTTGATATAAAGAAGGAGCAGTAGGGGACCCAGAACCGTGCCTTGAAGTATGTGAACCGCGATCGAGTGCGGTGTCGAGTAGTTATTACCGGCCATAACATTATGATGTCGGTTGGATAGGTAGGACCGGATGAAGTCGAGTAGAGGCGGCCGGATGCCGAGAGCTTCTAATTTTGCTAAAAGACGTCTATGGGGAACCTTGTAGAAGGCTTTGCCAAGATCCAAGTACCAAGCTAGTGAGAAGAAAGACGTCCTTATCGTTGGGGATTTTAACGCTCCTGGCATTGATTGGCTAACGTGGACTGCACAAGGGCCGCAAGACAGCTTTAATCACAAACTACTACAATGGGCAACGGACAAACTTCTCTGCCAGAATGTTACCTTTGGAACGCGGGTCAGGGAAGGGCAGCAGTCGAACTGTCTTGATCTTATTTTTACCCGAGAGGAGGAAAATGTGTTTGACCTGCAGGACCGACAGCCATTAGGGTCAAGCGACCACATCACGCTCTACTTCGAGTACTCACTGTTTTCCAAACCCGTCCAACCCGAGAGGTGGGAGAGAAACATTTGGAAAGGGGACTATTCTCTCATGAGGAGGGAAGCGGCAGCTATATCATGGGAGACTGAACTGCATGGTCGAGCAAACGATAACTGGGATACTTTCAGTTCCTTACTGAAAGAGATTGTTTATTCCAATTGTCCTCTTAGAAGAAAGAAAATCACAAACCGCCCAAAATGGATAAACCCGGACTTAAAGGCCTCTTTCAGAAAAAGGAATCGTCTGTGGAGGCGTTACAGACTAACTGGCTCCGACGAACACTTACAGGAATATAAGCGGGAACGAAACGTCTGTAAAAGTGAGGCCTCAAAGCTGCGAAAGAAGTTTGAACTAAATATCCTCCGAAATTCGTTGGAGCATCCGAAAATTCTATACGGTTATATACGAAGTACTAAAAGGACTCAGGAGCTCATCCCTGCCCTCAGGTCTGCAGATGGAAAAGTGGAGATTGATGACCAGGTTAAAGCGTCCCTCCTTTCCGACCTCTTTCAGTCCGTCTTCACCCGAGAACCTAGTTCTATATTTGCCCATCCATCCATTCGCCAACCAACCTCTCCTCCCAGTACCCTTCCCCATCCTATCCCCTCCCTACCCTCCTTAACCGAGGAACCACTCTTTTCATCTACCATAGTTAGGACCGAGTTACTCCGGCTGAAACCTGCGAAATCGCCTGGCCCAGATAGAATTCCCGCCCTAGCACTTCGTGAACTTGCTAATGAACTGTGCAAACCCTTATCCGCAATATTTCAAAAGTCATTTGACGACGGCGAGCTCCCGGAAGAATGGAAGTGCGCACTCATTACTCCGATCCATAAAGGAGGCTCGAGACTTGACTGCGGAAATTATCGTCCTGTCAGTCTTACTTGCATCGCGTGTAAAATAATGGAACGTATTATCAAAAGACACTTGATGAAATACCTGGAACAGAACAAAATATTGTGTGATGCCCAACACGGCTTTCGTCCAGGTCGCTCCTGCCTAACGAGTGTTCTTTACTCGCACGAGAAATGGACACGAGCTACCGATAAAGGTTTCCCAGTAGATGTCATATTTTTTGACTTCAAGAAGGCCTTTGACAGTGTCCCACACAGGCTTCTTTTACAAAAGATCTGGGATGCTGGGATTCAAGGAAGAATTTTTAAGTGGATCAGGAGTTTTCTGTCCTCCAGACTACAAAGAGTCGTCGTTAATAATTCTACCTCGGAATGGGTAAAGGTGGAAAGTGGTGTCCCACAGGGTTCTGTCTTAGGCCCAGTACTCTTCCTGATTTATGTTAATGACTGCATCAGCGAAGTGAATTGCGAGGCTCTCATGTTCGCGGATGACATAAAAATATGGAGTGAAGTCAAGTGTGATGATGACGCAGAGAAGTTGCAGTCGAACATCAACAAACTGTGTGCTTGGTCGAACAGATGGCTTTTGAAGTTTAACCTGTCCAAATGCGTGGTCTTGCACCTGAACACCGGCCGCAATGCCTCTCGCAAACACCAGTACTATATTGACGGGACGAAGTTAGAAACTGTGGAAAGACACAGAGATCTGGGTGTATGGACGACCACAAATCTATCGCCATCAGAACACTGTAGAAAGATGGTCCAGAAGGCAACTAGTACTCTACACTGGATCAGACGTGCATTTAAAATATTTCCTCCCAAACTCTTCGAAAGACTCTTTGGTGTCTTTGTAAGACCTCATCTAGAGTATGGAATGCCAGCAGCTTCACCATGGATGAGGAAGGATATCAACTTACTCGAACAGGTGCAACGCAGAGCGACAAAGATGGTCGACGGTCTAAAGCATCTGTCTCATCAGGAGAGGCTGAATTTGCTTGGCCTTGAATTATGTCATTAAAAACCCCTGTTTTGAATTGGTTTCTAAATCCACTGATATCACTTCTCCCCCATAGCGACAATTTTCGCGGTTTTTGATGTCATCTCACGTTTTCCGACCTCATGCGGTCTGTCGACGCTCACGGCGGAACCCTCAGTATTCGCCGTTTACTAGTAGTTTGGTCGTACCTCCCTTCCCCACTGCTCGGCTGTGCTCGAAGCGTGCTGTGGCCGATCGCCTCTGGGTTCCTCTCGTCTGGCCTCTTTGACGCGAATAGTCTCATGCGGCGTATCAATCCGGCCCAGACGATCTCAGTTGTGAATCCCGTATACAATGCCACATGCAAGCCAGTCTTGTCTGACCCGCATACGTACCCCTCAAGGCTGAGATTTATTGCTATCCTGACGATGACCGACAACATTCCGTTATACACCGCCACCTACAGGCCAGTCCTGCTCGCTTTTTTCTGTTATTATTTTTATGGAGGGTTTTTTTTCTCCTGTAAAATCAATCCAATCATTTTTAACTTTTTGTAAGGAGTTTTTTTTCACCCCTCAAGCATCACGTTTCTCAATGGACTACTAATTCAGAAACTATGAATTGCCTTTTGTAAAGATTCGGCCTACCTCGTCTAAAACTCGCATGTAAATTTATTTTAACTTGCTTTGATGAGACCCCGAGGGGTCTTTACTAAAAAATTATCTATTTATCTATTCCCTCTCTCTTATAGACAAATAAACTACAGTCTACTCTGGACGTTCTGGATTGTTCGCGGCCAGGGTTGCTCATTAAAACTCGTTCACAAAAGTTGCGCAACCGGGATTTGAACTCGGTACCTGCGGTCTCGGAGGCCACAGTGTTAGCCACTGCGCTACCGATGAACGGTTTGGCGCTAGTCAGATATGTTTATTAACTACAGAAGAGCAGCTGAAAACGGTCTTTAATTCATTAGCAGTCTCTTGCGTTAAAATGCCGCTGGAATCATTAGACTCCAGGGAGATTACGCACAATAGGCTCAAAGAGATAAGACAGGAAATAAGAACCGATGCACTGCCAAGAGGCCTGAAACAATTGTGTTATCAGGAGAGGCTGAATTTGCTTGGCATATTCCCTCTCTCTTATAGACAAATAAACTGCAGTCTACTCTGGACGTTCCGGAAAGTTCGCGACGAGGGTTGCTCATTAAGAGCAGAGGACTTCTTTGAGTTCGCCCGTACAAACCAACTACGCGGCCATGCATACAAAGTCGGGAATGAGCGCACGCGTTTAGACCGACGAAAATATTCATTCAGACAGCGGGTTGTCAGGCCGTGGAACTCGCTTCCAAGCGAGATGGTGACAACTGATACAGTTCGTGTGTTTAAAAGAAAAATTGCTCGTCTAGTTTTCGACAGAAATCGGCTAGTACAGCATGACTATGCACAGCCAGTTTTGTAAAATCTGTCATACACAATCCTCCGCAATAATTTACAGTGACCCCATGCACTACATTATGATTACGATTGAACTGTGACCCAATTGTGCAATACTGAATCTTGGGCCCACTCTCTAATTTCAGACTCGGCACTTAACATAGATAGCCTCAGTTTATACCGCCAGGACCGTGCCGACAGACGCGGTGGTGGATGCCTTCTTTACATAAGAGCATCACTTGCACAATCGCCTTAT
>CACRXP010000763.1:198257-222698 GCA_902702965.1 Spirometra erinaceieuropaei
CTATGGTAGAGTCGATCAGAGGTTTCAACACCCAAAATTTGTGGGAGCTGTTCACAAACTCTCGACCGTCAAGAAAGGAGGGGTTGCACGGTATCGGAGATTATCAGACGCCAATTCTTTTCATGAGGTTGGGAATAGTCAGGAGAGAGGTGCCGAAGGACAGCTGTCGCTGTTGGCCAAAAATATTGTCCCTGGAGAGAGCGGTCATAGTGGTCAGAGACTACAAACGCCATCAGTACGGTATAGTCGATCAATGGATTCAGCACCAAAAATTTGTGGGAGATTTTCTGAATTCAAAAATCGAGTAATATTTCTCTTAAATAAAGGATAATTTTGCAGATTTTTTACATTCCTGGGTAGTTTATTTCGAAAAGAAATTACATTTACAAAAAGAACCGAGGATATTTAACAGTACGTGCCAGAGGAAGAAATAAAAAGACCTCACGGTGACTGTTACCCCGGGGGTGGACATGATGTCTTATAGAGGTGAGTAGGTTAAATGTGTGATTATGTAAGAGCTTAAATAGCAAAAATAGTCCCTTTTGTAATCTACGGAACCATAAGTGATCAAGGTCTGTAAGCCGGCAACGTTCTTGGTAAGACAAATGTCTGTGTTCCAAAGTTAAAATTCTCTTCGTAAAAAACTTTGAACGGATTCTATTTTCTTCTGCTCAGTAGCACGCATGAGGCTTAATAAAAACGACGAATATTCCAGGCCAGGCCTAACGTACATGTTGTAAAGGTGCATTCTAATGTCTCTAGTTTTTAAGTTTCGGGGGATAAACCTGGTCGTTCTACGTGCTTTCGAGACTATCAAGGCACAGTGCTCCGAGAGATTGAGACTCTTGGAGTATGATACTCCCAGATCCTTAATAACTCCAGGCACATTTATGGCGTGACCTTCAAGGCTTAGTTGAGGTTGGCGGTCGTCGCCAACTCTTATGTATGCAAAACAGAAGGTGGATTGGAAATAGGACGTGTACTGAGTACGATAGACAGCACAAGAGAGGGGGCTTGTGGGAACGGCCGGGTATATGGCAAGGGGGACTGTCATAGGTTGATGGGTGGCCAATCAGCACAAAGGAGGTGTGAACAGGGGGCCATGACCTTGATCGTTCGCTTGCCACACGTTTGTGGCATGATGTCCTGACGGCCCGGACAGCCTACGCTGCATCCCTCCACCCTAAAGTGGAGAGCATGAGGGGGAGGGGAGGGAAACAGTAAAGGTAATAGTGGATTGTCAGACAATTTTCCAATAAGATTCGTCCTGAAAGCGTTGGACAGGTTTGCGGATTCGGGTCGATCTTCTCAAGGCGGTATTCTCTACACCTGCGCCGCTTTGTGCAGTCACTGCCTCCTCTGCCCCTAAGCTAACGCTGGCCGGGGTAGAAGGAGGTGGAACATAGGCCTCTGTGGGTGGCGTAGTGCCCTGTGCAGGAAGTAGGGGCTCAGTCCTCGGGATGTCAGGATCCCTATCAAGGGTTGCTGGCAGCTCTAACTCTCCGAATTCTCCACTTACCGTGTCCGTTCGGCTGCGAACTTGGTCCAGATGTCGACACACAATTCTCCCACCTACTAACTCTAATTCCACTATTTGCCCCTCGCTTTTTCGAACTACCGCTGGACACCAGTTCGTTTCGTGTTCCAGTCGCGTGTAGACACTTTCGTTGGGCGCGACGACACGTGGTCGAGTGTTCACATCATATTGTTCTTTCATCTTCGTCTGTTTTGCAATGACTCTATCCTGCGTTGATAGATTAAGCAGGTGGAGTCGTGTGCGCAACTGCCGCTCGAACATCAATTCTGCAGGCGAAGCCCCGGTTAAGTCGTTCGGTGTTATGCGATAGCTGAATAGAAAGCGTGACAACTTGGTGGCCAAGCCCGCTTCTGTCTCTCTGGCTAGTCCGTGCTTTATTGTCTGGACTGCACGCTCTGCGAGGCCATTTGAAGCAGCGGGGTACGGGGCAGTAGTTAAATGTCTAATTCCATTTTTCTGCATGAAATCTTTAAATTCTGCACTAGTCAAGGCCGGGCCATTGTCTGAAACGACCATTTCAGGTATCCCAAAAGTAGAAAAGACGGTTCGCAACTTGTTGATTGTAGTCAGTGAAGAACAAGAATTTCCTGTCGGAATCGCATCAATCCATTTAGTGTGGGCGTCAACTACCACCAAAACCGTATGGCCTTGGAATGGCCCAAAATAATCGACGTGTACCCTCTTCCATGGCGAGTCGGGCCAGGCCCAAGGCTTCAGAGGAACCTTCGGTAAGGTCTTCTGTGTTATTTGGCACACATGACATGCTTTCACCACGGTTTCTATATCTGCGTCAATTTTGGGCCACCAAACATAACTGCAAGCGAGAGCTTTCATTCTAACTGTACCAGGATGAGCATAATACAGGTCTCTGAGGATGGCCCGTCGGCCTTGTGGTGGCACAACTACACGATTGCCCCATTGTATGCATCTGTCTTGTAGACTTAACTCGTTCTGACAGCTGAAGAATGGTTGAAAATCAGAGGAGGTAGAGGAGGGCCAGACAGATTGTAAGGCTCTTTTTACCCGACTTAGTAGAGGGTCTCTCGATGTCCACTATCGAATTTCTTGACAGGTTACAGGTGCGTTGACTAGATTCTGCAAAAGATTCACGGTCTCAAAAACAGGTGCCCCGTTAATGCCATCGTCCACGATAGGAAGCCTACTCAAAGCGTCAGCCACTACGTTTGCACTACCTGTAACGTATTTCATTGCATACGTGTAAGCAGATAAAGTGAGTGTCCATCGTTGCATTCTTGGCGAGGACATCTTTTGTATCCCTCGTTTCTCTCCCAGCAAACCTAAGAGGGGTTTGTGATCAGTGTGAATCTCAAAGTGTCGGCCAAAAAGATACAGGTGGAGGCGATGTAGGCCAAACATTATTGCTAAGGCCTCTTTATCTAGTTGCGAATAGTTCTATTTCGTGACGATTCAGCTACCCACTACCGCGGTCCACCACCGCCTTGAGAGAGATGCGTACAGATCCTTGATGCGCGGGAGAGGATAAGGGTTCATTTTAGTTGCTGAGTTGATTGTCAGCTTGTAGTCGTCACAGATACGCACAGAACCATCGGATTTAAGAACAGGAACTATTGGGGCTGCCCATTCCGAATATTGCAGGTGGTCAATAATATCCGCTTTCTGTAAACGATCCAGCTCTTCTTCGACCTTCGGTGCGAGTGCATAGGGGACTGTACGAGCTTTGAAGAACCGGGGCCGGAAATCTGACTGAAACTGAAACTTAACAGGTGGACCGCGGTAGTGGATAGCTGAATCGTCACGAAATAGATCCTAACAAGTCTGTTCAGCCCAGCACGTCTACAAACCCCGCAGCTCCAATTATATCCCCGAATAATTTTCTGTCCTGCGTAACGGTTACTTATCAAAGCCCTACTATATATCCAGCAAATAATTCATACATGAATTGCCCTAAATCATTTATGCCCCAACCTAGTTCAGGCTTCTCAAAACTTAAGGCCAATTGCTCTCAGGTACGTCAACCTATCTCCTTTGACTTCCAATCTAGACCTGGTTTCCCACCATTTCATTCTTTTAGTGGCCTACCCTCACCCATTAGCCCCTACTTTCCTTCTAGCCTCCCTCCTCCTCCTCCTCCCCTCCCTCAATTATTTAACTACCAACAAGTCTATCCATGTTCTAACTCCCCTAGCATTCCAATGTTTGAAAACTATATCCCCACCTCCTTTAGGTCTCATAATCAGCCTTCTCTTGCTGACTCCCCGTACGTCAATAACTCTAAATTAACTGGAACTTATTCTCCAAGTGTCATTAATTCACAGCTTACATATCCGCCTCCAAATTTTTTAAATACCGTCGAAAATAGCATTGCCGTTCGAAACACATTAGATATTATATTATTGAATGCCAGGTCTGTTATAAACAAGATGGCCCAAATCAGAGCCACTGCTCTGGAAATGACGCCTGATATTATATGTGTAACAGAATCTTGGACACATTCTCTAATTCCTGACTCTGCCCTTCTCATAGATGACTTCGATTTTTACCGCCAAGACCGCACGACTAGGCGTGGGGTAGTTGTCTTCTTTATCTTAAATCCTACCTAAAGCACTGTCCCTATTACTTGGATGTTTCCTCATTCACGGGAAACTTCTGCTTTGCATCTGTTATTCTCTCGCTGCACAGAAAGGCAATTATTGGCTGTATCTACAATCCCCTAAATTCTTTAGCCAGTGATGATTCACAACTCTGTGAAATCTTTAAATTAATTTCGGAAGCTGCTTTCGATGTTAAAATAGTCACTGGGGATTTTAACCTTCAAGAAATTGACTGGGTTTCCAATAGCTGCCCACCCAGATTCCAGCCCTTTCAAGATATTGTCAATTTTTCTAATTGGTCCCAACTGGTGCGCTCTCCAACAAGAGATAATCACATTTTAGATCTAATCTTTACCAATGACATTGCTCCTCTTTCTGTTGCTTTAAAAAAGGACCTCTTTGACAGTGAACACCTATTAATTCATTGTTGCCTACCGCTTGCCTTTTCAAAAAAGACAAGCGCCGTTCTGACTTATATGAACTACGACTGCGTAGATAGCGACTTAATAAATCACTATATGAGATCCTTGGATTGGTGTGGCTTCCTCACTTGTAGCGATGTAACCATTCTTCGTGATGTCATGTCCAATGTTTCCAAGGTCATTCTAGAGTTTGTGCCGCGTACATATCTCAAGCCTAATTCTTCAGATTCCCTTGTTCCTCATTTTCTTCAGAATAGACTACCAAAGTTGAGGCGACAACTGCGTGACCTATCCACTAGTTCATAATCTGTTCATTTTAGAATCACAGAGATATTTGAGATGGCCTCAAGGATGCGCCTAGCGCGCGACAGGCAAAGAGAATCAATTGCTCTCAGTGGTCCGAACCCTGGCAAATCCGTCGCTAACATCTTCCGTCATCGGTCCTCCTCTAAGCGTGGTCATGAACTTCCACCCCTGCTAAATGATAACAAAGTCTTCCTCACCGATGACACTGACAAGGCGGAGTTGTTTAGCGCTTTCTTTGCAAAACACCTTGCTACCGAGTCCGATCCGGTCCCTTTCTTTCGATCACTTTCAGATAGGACACTTGGTACAATTGATGTCTCCTCAGATCTCATTAAGAAACAGATAAGCCGTTTGAAATACTCACACTGCTCAGGAACGGACGGGATTCCGAATTCGATTATTAAACAAGCGCCCGACTTTCCCATATTGCTCAGCCATTTATTCTCGGTTTATATTTCAAAAGGATTCTTTCCTGAAACATGGAAAACGTCAATTATCATTCCCGTTTTCAAGTCAGGATCTCGGTCCGATGTTAAAAACTATCGGGGCGTGCACAAAACGCCGTCTCTAGCAAAACTTCTTGAAAGGATTATTTCCAATGAAATTCTTGACTTCTGTCTAGCTAATCGGCTTCTGAGCTCTAGTCAGCATGTGTTTTTACCTGAACGATCCTGCGAAACATGCCACTTGGCTTTTCTTAATCTTATCACTTCTCTTCGTAATGAGCGGCAGTCAGTGGTAGTTATTTACTTTGATCTTAGCAAAGCCTTTGACAAGGTGCCCCATAGACGTCTTTTAGTAAAATTGGAAGCCCTCGGCATCCGGCCGCCTCTACTCGACTTCATTAGGTCCTATCTGTCCAACCGATATCAGAACGTCATGGTCGGTAATAGCTACTCGACACCCCACTCGATCACGAGCGGCGTACTTCAAGGAACGGTTCTGGGTCCGCTACTCTTCCTTCTGTACATCAATGATATTTCGACTGAACTCGGAAATTCGCAAACTTTTACTTATGCCGATGACCTCAAGTGTGTTTACTCATACTCTAAGGACACCGCAAATGTTTGTGTTGAAAAAATTAATGCCGATTTACTACGCTTAAGCAGATGGGGTTCGACATGGCAGATGGAGTTTTCATCATCCAAGTGTAGTTTCATGTCTTTTGGTCCTACCAAACTTCCTGGTCCCATAATTTTTCAGAATAACCCACTCTCAGAATGCCTCACCATAAAGGACCTAGGTCTAAGTTATACAAATAAACTTGCTTTATCACCTCATGCATATAGAATCTCTGCCAAAGCCGCGCAGATATGTGGATTCATATCGCATAATTTTTTTCCTTCAGGAAATGAATCTAAGATATTATCAAATGTTTGTTCTTCCAGTCCTCGAATATTGCTGTCCTTTCTTCGGTTTAATGAACGCCTGCGACCGTAATAAAATCGAAAATGTTCAGATGGTTTTCACCCGGAAACTGTTCTCTCAAGCTTCGTCCAGTATTTCTTATACTCAGAGATGTCAGCTGGCGAATATTAAGTTTTTGTGGGTTAGAAGACTCGAAGCTGGCCTTTGCTTCCTTTTTCGCATCAACTCTAGCTCCAGTCTTGCGCACATTGACACTCTCACTCCGAGAGATCGGTCTCATGCCACGCGCAACTCCTGCATGGTGATTCCGCCGCCTCTTTGTACTACATCTAAGTGCTCCCTCTTCTTTGCTTCCAAATATGCCTTCCTTTGGAATAATCTTCCGCCTGAAATTAGATTATCGCCTAAGTTACTGGTATTCAAGTCGAAATTACGCAACCATCTTACACCGGAAAGCATAAAGGCACTGTTAACGGTCTCATTTCCGAACACTCATATTCTTGACTTCGAGAAGGGTCCTCCTGGGATTTAGTGGTAGATTAAGTGGTAACTCTTAATTATATCATTAGAAACCCCTGTTTTGAATTGGTTTCTAAATCCATCGCTATCCTCCCCCCCCCCCATAGCGACCATTTTCGCGGTTTTTGATGTCATCTCCCGCATTCCGACCTCATGCGGTCTGTCGACGCTCACGGCGGAACCCTCAGTATTCACTGTCTACTAGTAGTTCGGTCGTACCTCCCTTCCTCACTGCTCGGCTGAGCTCGAAGCGTGCTGTGGCCGATCGCATCTCGGTTCCTCTCGTCTGGCCTCTTTGACGCGGCGTACCAATCCGGCCCAGACGATCTCAATTGTGAATCCCGTATACAATGCCATTTGCAAGCCAGTCCTGTCTGACCCACATACGACATTTATTGCTACCCTGACGATGACCGACAACATTCCGTTATACACCGCCACCTACAGGCCAGTCCTGCTCGCTTTTTTCTGTTATTATTTTTATGGAGGGGTTTGTTTCTCCTGTAAAATCAATCCAGTCATTTTTTACTTTTTGTAAGGAGTTTTTTTTTCACCCCTCAATCATCATGTTTCTCAATGGACTTCTAATTCAGAAACTATGAATTGCATTTTGTAAAGATTCGGCCTACCTCGTCTAAAACTCGCATGCAAATTTATTTTAACTTGCTTTGATGGGACCCCGACGGGTCTTTAATAAAAATTATCTATCTATCTATCTATAAGAGGGATGGGAAAATCGTATTTACATCGGCTTTTAAAATGATTACTGGGCCACCATCAGGGCCTGGACTACAAGATTGAAGAAGACGCCGCATCGCAAAAGTCACATCCCACAGAGTGAAAGTTATAGTTTCTAGAACTGTCCCGGTCAATGCCTGGATGGTCGGAAGCGGAGTGGTCGAGTCTTCAATAATCGTTTTGGACAGGAAATCGTTGAAGCTATCAGCTGTTAACTGGTCATCATCTATGGGATTTCCGAGAGCGTCTCTGAGGATGGGATGCTGCGGTTTTCTTCGAGTTTTTACTTTTCGGGAGAAAAGTTTCGAGACATTTAACGAATGGTTTTCGGTAAACTGGATCCCCTCGGCTAGCTGTTTTTCTTCAGACAACCTCTTAGCCCGCTCAAAAATATTACAAATCAAGGGCAGGACAGAAACGTCGTTCTAAAGATGGAATCGACGAGAAAATCTGCTCAACCTGCGACGAAAGGTTAAGGGTAGGAAAACCTCACCCCCCCCCATTAATTATTTTCTTACGGGGGCAAAACGAGAAATAAGCGGATCCAAAATTTCGTACAGTTTTGCAGTGCAAACGTTTATATCCGAACTAAGGAAGAAATCAGTCCACTCGTAGGAATTAAGGTGTGTTAATAATTCGGTTGAAGGAATTGATCGGAAATCGCGGAAAAAAACTATACTTTGGGGACAACGTTTTGTCAGCCTCGAATTCCAACGTTAAAACAGCTATGCCATGGTCTGAGCCCCCGAGTGGGCCAAGAGATGACAAAGACGAATGTATGCAGTCTCTACAGAAAATCAGGTCAAGTATGCTTGATCCTCGGGTGGGAAAATCTACAACCTGAGTCCACATCCCAACATCCACAGCCTCAAGAAAGTCTTAGAACCTTCTGGGGCCTGAAGGCAGAGACCTTATTTCCTGGCGGCTAATAGAATGCAATGCATCCAGTAAGAAGATGTGAAGGACAAAGGACTAACTGCCTGGATCTGGTTTTAACGAAAGCACCAGACAGCACAGACGAGTTCATCTCCATGCCGTCACTTGGCTGAAGTGACCATGTAATGCTTATGCGAGATTATTTGTTATTCGTCATTTCGCATACTCCAGTCCAGTAACGACGCACTGTTTGGCGGAGCGAATTCAGTCAGACTAGGGCAGACTTATGTGGTCTCAACTGGAGCTCATTGTTTACGGCTATTGCCGACGATGACTGGGAGTTGTAAGAATGTCCTTCGACAGCCCTTCAACAACCCCTGCTCACTGACTAGTGTATGACTGGACAAGCGGCCTGGGTGGCTAAATAGGAACGTAAGGAAAGAAATTAAGAGGGACACAGATTGTGGTAAATATACTGTGTCACTTGGCAAACTGAATATTTCAACACCTACAAGACACAACGAAACATGCTGAAAAGCATGTAAGTGAAAACGCGCCGAACATTCGAGAAGAATTTGCTGCAATTAGTAACAGAGAACCCAAAATTGCTCTGTATCTGCTCCCCAAGATATACGAGGAATACACACCAAGTCCAATGGCGTCGATATTGCTGATAGTAGGGATGAAGCTGCGTATTTTTCATATTTTTTCCACTCAACCAACACAAACGAGGCAAGGTTCCTTCCTCAGTCCATAGAAGAACTGCTGACTTCAAGCATGAGCAATACACTCTCCTCAATAGGTATTGTCCGAAGAGAATTAGAGGCATTGAACGAATCAAAGTCGCCAGGAGCAGATAAGATTCCACCAAAGCTTCTCAAGGACCTTGCAAGTGAGCTTTCTGTGCCTTTTTCGATGCTCTTTCAAACGTCATTTGACACTAGAAACTTCCTATTGTTTGGAAGCTGCCAAATATTACTATGATATACAAAGGAGATAGCTGGGCATCGACGACAAATTACAAGCCCCTAAGCTTGACATGCATTCTCTGCAAAGTTATGGAAAGGATGATGAAAAGCGAATTGATACAAGTCCTGGAAGTTCACGACTTGCTGTCGAACTGCCAATATGAGTTCCGGAGTTGAAGGTCCTGCACGACAAACTTGCTCCAAACTCTCCAGAGCAGCACCAGAGCTCTCGAGACAGACACGCGGTCCACATTGTTTTCATTGACTTCCAACAGGCTTTGGGCACTGTGCAACACTAGAGACTGCTATACAAGCTAAAAACAGGGATCGGAGGTAATTTTATCAAACGGTTCGAAAAATTCCTCGTGTTCATCGGTCAAGATAAATCGGATCCTCCTGCGATCCACTACTTGGACCCATTTTGCTCCTAATATACGTCGACGATTGCGCAAGATATTTGAACCGCGAAGCAGCAATGTCTGCTAACTACGTGGAAACATGAAGCATAATCTGGGGTCCTGCAGGCGAAGACAGACTGCAGATGAACATAGATGGGTTGATAGAGTGGTCAAATCCTTGGTTCATGCGACGGGATGGTATAGTCGACAAGATAGAAGATCCAAGGCCAGGAGTCAGGGAAGATGGATTGGGATGGATAACCTTTACTGCTGAGGAAGTGCGTACAAAAAGGCTCCGTAAGCAGTCGCCGCGAGTGATCTCTCAAGACAAATGGCGTTTTCTGTGTCCGCCACTGAGCTGCTTAGATCCCAGCGCGTCTGTGTTTTTCGTTCTGCCTTATTGTCGCCAGCCAATCAGAGAAGGGACAGCGTTGATTGGCCTCAAGTGCTCACGAGGCTAATGGCAAGCCACGCGCGACGGGGAGTGTTAGGCAAATGGGAGGACAGCGCGACAAAGCGATGCAAAGCCAGGGGGTGCAGATTACCACACATGCAGATTAACCCCGGTAAGTGTTCCACACATCATCTAGGAATCCCAACCATATTCATACAGCGTAAAAGACTACTTTCTCGACGGTGCGGCATGAAGAAACATGGAAAATCAAAGACATCTCGGTGTGCTGGCAGCGGATTCCTTGATAACATCCGCTTACTGTTCGATAGCGGCAAATGCACAATATCTGTACTGTACGCCATCAGGAGAGCATTTACGGATTTTTAAGAAAACCTGTTGTCCGTGATCGACGAAACATCCGTAAGGCCGCATTTTGCAAACGACAGAAAGTCTCAAGATTGTTGGCGGTTCAAAATCAAAATAGCCTTAAAAAAGTCCAAATGGACCCCACGAAAGTGGTTAGAGGTCAGAACTCCTATCGCTATACCATCCGTCGAACAAATCCGGACTTCTTTCTTTAGGCAACTGCGCGGGGATATCTTACAAGCATTCCGTATTTTGGAGGGATTGGATTGCAGCTCGGACTAATAGGCCTTTTTTAATCTGCCACCACGACCACCCTCCGAGGTCAACCATTAGAACTGCGCATCCAGTATGATTCAGTATTCATAAGGCGCAGCGTATGCTGCCCCGGCAGTCAGGACACCAAGTCACAAACGCGTGACAAGCAAACGATCAAGGTCATGTACCCATGTTTACACCTTCTTTGTGCCAATTGGTCACCCATCAGTCCATGACATTCCTCCCTGCCATGAACCCGGCCGTTTCTACAAGCCCCATCACGTGAGCCCTCTGTCGTATTCAGTACACGTCCTTTTTCCAACTAACTTTCTGTTTTGCATACATAACATAAAGGATATAGGCAGAGCCTTGAAAACCCCTATTTACAGATAAACGGATGAAAAACATTCACACATTTACATAATAGTTATATAAGTCATTGATATAGAGTAAATAATTGACCATAAAGCATAAATTTATGGGGTCTTTTTTGAAGGCCTCAACGTTTTCCGCCAAGGTACCGGATTTCGGCAAATCATTCCATCTTTCAACCAGCCAGTGGGAGAAGAACGTGACTTGAACTTTAGGTTTCACATACTTTATGGTCAATATGTATTGGTAGCCTTGAAGATTTGTCGTTCGCGCCGGTTCGAAGAACTCGTCAAACTGAAGAGCACAATCCAGCCCTCTGATGCGTGTAAGTCCTCCTTCTCTGCAAGAGTGGTCCAAACGTAAAATGCCCTCCCAACAGATGTTCTGATGTCAACATCGATGGGAAGTATTAAAATAAACTTAAAGAATTTGCGTTCCGAAATGTGCAGGAGCGATGAGAGATCGACCTCTACCCTTGGGACTCACGCCAAATATGTCATATTAATATGGGCCAGTTTGGACTATTTCAGCCCACATAATTTTTCCGTATACCATTCCAAATTTTGTGTTGCAAATAGAGTACTGAAAGCTTCACGCCTATTTCCGTCAACAAACTGTTCAGAGGGTTTTCACCCGGAAACTGTTCTCTCAAGCTTCGTCCAGTATTTCTTATACTCAGAGATGTCAGCTGGCGAATATTAAGTTTTTGTGGGTTAGAAGACTCGAAGCTGGCCTTTGCTTCCTTTTTCGCATCAACTCTAGCTCCAGTCTTGCGCACATTGACACTCTCACTCCGAGAGATCGGTCTTATGCCACGCGCAACTCCTGCATGGTGATTCCGCCGCCTCTTTGTACTACATCTAAGTGCTCCCTCTTCTTTGCTTCCAAATATGCCTTCCTTTGGAATAATCTTCCGCCTGAAATTAGATTATCGCCTAAGTTACTGGTATTCAAGTCGAAATTACGCAACCATCTTACACCGGAAAGCATAAAGGCACTGTTAGCGGTCTCATTCCCGAACACTCAGATTCTTGACTTCGAGAAGGGTCCTCCTGGGATTTAGTGGTAGATTAAGTGACACAGTTTGTGTGTTTAAAAGAAAACTTGCTCGTCTAGTTTTCGACAAAAATCGGCTTGTACAGCATGACTATGCACAGCCAGTTTTGTAAAATCTGTCATATACAATATTCCGCACTAATTTACAGTGACCCCATGCACTACCTTATGATTACGATTGAACTGTGACCCAATCACATTTTAAATGCCTGCAATTTTATTTTATTTTTGAGTATGAATCTGCGAAAGCACTGTACATAAATAGGGTCATCAAGGGCTCTGCCTGTAACCCTTCAATATACATACATATACAAGTGGTAAATCTTAATTATATCATTAGAAACCCCTGTTTTGAATTGGTTTCTAAATCCATCGCTATCATCCCCCCCCCCATAGCGACCATTTTCGCGGTTTTTGCTGTCATCTCCCGCATTCCGACCTCATGCGGTCTGTCGACACTCACGACGGAAGCCTCAGTATTCGCCCTCTACTAGTAGTTCGGTCGTACCTCCCTTCCTCACTGCTCGGCTGAGCTCGAAGCGTGCTGTGGCCGATCGCATCTCGGTTCCTCTCGTCTAGCCTCTTTGACGCGGCGTACCAATCAGGCCCAGACGATCTCAATTGTGAATCCCGTATACAATGCCATTTGCAAGCCAGTCCTGTCTGACCCACATTCGTACCCATCAAGGCGGTCATTTATTGCTACCCTGACGATGACCGACAACACTCCGTTATATACCGCCACCTACAGGCCAGTCCTGCTCGCTTTTTTCTGTTATTGCATTTTGTAAAGATTCGGCCTACCTCGTCTAAAACTCGCATGTAAATTTATTTTAACTTGCTTTGATGGGACCCCGACGGGTCTTTAATAAAAATTATCTATCTATCTATCTATGAACTGAAACGCACGCTTGAGAGAAATTCAAAAGCGTAAGAGTCAGGCGTGCGATAGCAGTCATAGCGGACCACTGCACTATGAACCTCCATAAAATAGACAAAAACAAAGAGAATGGTACAGAAATAAGGTCAAGCGTGCTAGAGACCACATAAAATAAATACGTCCATTAAGACCCGACAAAAATAAAGTTAAGGCACCAAGGGGTTATAGGAAAACAAAATACTTGATGAGTACGACCGATCGGCCTAACTGAACTAGAGATTTCGGCAGGCAAATAAAGAAGACTAGAGCCGGAAGAAGGTTTTGGAATTTGGTCGTATGTGTGAAACATCAAATACCACGTGAAAAGGCAGAACCCTCCATAAGATATGTCAAAGATTTTTGTTGCATTCAGATAACCAGGGGTGTCTAATATCACAAGTTGTTATAGTGGTGACGCAGAGGCCTCTTTTTTTAGACAAAAAATGGATTTACTATCCAAAGTTTGTTTTTACATTAATCGTCATTCCATTAGCTTCGGCGTTGTTTTACTGTGCTTTTAGTCTGCAGGCAAATGTTGATCTTTTAAATATCGACCCCTTTTGTTTTTCTCCGCGGATTATGTGTTGCGATGTAAATTTTTAATATGAGCTAAAATAAAACACTTTTTCGAACACTTTTAGGGTTGATCAGATTGCCGACTCCAGGTTCTCACGTGGCAGTGAGTTTGGTAGCGAGAGAGAGTAACCGGTTTGCTTTTATTCATTTCGATTTAGTATGTCCGAAGACAATCAATGCCATAGCTGTATTCGCCCAAAGACCGACGATCCTCAAGACCAAATGGACAAAGAACGCTGTGCAAGGTTTGAAGCCCCTTTTTAGTCATTGCAAAACTAGGGAAAGCCATTGCGAAATTGAAAGGAGACGAAGAAACAAAATGACAGCCTACATTAATGAACTCTGCGAGATGGTCCCTACGTGCAATTCCCTTGCGAGGAAGCCGGACAAACTTACCATTCTGAGAATGGCTGTTAGTCACTTAAAGAATCTCCGCGGTAATTAATTTTCTATACTTCCATGGCGGTTATCTCATTTCCAATTCATGACTATCTGCGAAGATTCTATTTAAGTCGGATTACCCCACGGGCTTTTCACATTATCATTTGGAATATTATGCTCCTGTTTAGGTGGCAATGATCTTTCTACTTAAAAAGCTTGTTCACACCCCCTACTAGTTATGATTGGGTAGCTTTTTTGTGCAGGATAGTTGCTCACTTCTTGTGCGGTAACCTGGTATTCAATTTATTTGGTGTTAATTACCTTTTGTCAGTTATCCTAGGTCTGAGCGCTGCATTTAAACGCCACATCTTTATGATGTCCTGGGTCAGGGCCTCTTTGCGCTGCTATTTCCGTACCTACTTTTTCACCGTGTTAGTTGTATGTGGTGTTTCCACGTATGTAAATGTGTGATTCAAACTAAATGAGATTAGATCCACCGAAATATCTAAGATTCTTGATTCTTACCTACCTTCAGCAAGGCAATCGTAGACGCAGTCCAAAACTGCCGGGTCTCATCTCGGGAAACAATTCTAACAGACTTGCGCCTGCCATCTTGCGTCCACACCTAAACTTGCAGGGACGAAGTCTGGGAAGCGCCTTCATTGACGACCTAGCTAGCAAATCATCTTACAGCCTCTTCTTGAGCGTCTGCGTCTTGCACCTCAGCCTCCACGGTAGAGGTCCCTAAGGGATTTCTTTTCACGGCACCTTATCCGTGGTAATGCATTCGTCATTTAGAAGGAATACCCACACACACAAGGGACGCCGAAATAAGCGTTTCTGGCCCCTTAGGCGTTGTCAGGCAGCCGCCAGATGACTTGGGATCTGAATCGTAAATTCTTCATCGTTGAGCATCCAGCAAAGTGCACTACGAGAAGGTGCGTCATCATTGCTCCGTCGATTGCGATGAAGAATAGTAACTAATATGGAAGTAGTGCCCTATTAATTTGATCACATGGTACAATATACTCGTTCCATCCCTCCTTAGAGCCATATAAAAATGGCCACTCGGGTCCTCGTCCCTGTTGATTTGTCCTTCTATTCCTGCCACATGATTTTACGCGGCCTCCTATGAACGCTCTTGACAGACATGTAGTACAAGACGGAATAAGCACGTTCCGCCTTATGGTCATATCGATAGAGCGTCATTTCCTTAGCAGTCTACTGTGCCCCACTCTAAACTCCCCATTGTCAGGACATTTATTTCAGCTTCGAAGACAACACGGGCTGAATAAAATTTTAAAATCCAGCTTTACCTGCAGTCTGAAGTGGCCATTACAGTACTTAGTGACGAGAGGCGGCGAGATGAGAAGAGGAACTGGACGTTGGAAAAACTAAGTTGAATTTTTTAGGAAAGATTTCGCTAGCCAAGTTTCCCCCCCATCCCGAACTCGGTTTAGCAGATTTTAGGACCAAGTTTAGTGGGACATTTCTTGTTGACTGTTATTACGGGTTGAAACAATCAGTTTCTTGGAGAAAAGTTACAGGATCGGATAAATTTCTGTTATTTATTCGAAAGCGAAGACATACAAAGTGACCACCTAATTCAGTGGTAGGATTAGTTGGAATCTTAAATTTACTTTACAGTCGGATTCTATTCAATTATATTTCCTGATTTTAAGAAAACACAGTCAGACAAGAGATCTCAGTTAGCCGATCTCGCAATTTAAACGTCTCGAAAATCACCTATCGGTTACCCGACAGTACTAAATATAGCGGAAGGCCAGGCGGTTTTTGGATTTTTTAGTGGAAGTAAATACTGCCAACATTGCTGCACCAAACTTCGTATTCTACCCTGGCCGACTCCAGGTGACCAATTTTTGTCACCTCAATTACTCCATGCTGGCGAGCGCAAGATGGCAGGATGTAAAGTGGCACGTACGGCCTGAACAGGACATTCTGTATCACCACAGCAGGCGCCTGTTATACAGCCGCCCAATTTAACAGGAATGTGAGGAATGCCCTTTACGATCTTTCGGAATGCGAAAGATCCGGGTACTTAAGCACCGTTTCTCTTAGAATACAACGACTTCTATTGCTATATTAATTCTAGGACGTGGGATTTTGCCGCTGATCGGTGCCATAAGATTTGGTGTGAGTCCCGCAGAACGGACTGTGCCGTAGCCTTAGACATAAAAATAGAGCGAACGAGTGTAGGGCTTTGTACAAAATCATGCAGTGCGCTTGTCCCGACCAGTTGTTATGACTCTGGCTTGCCACCAATGCGGGATGCGATATGGACGAGAGGGAGGGTGACCCTGTGTCAACTTTCTCCCGCTAATCCAGCGCCTACTTTTCGCTCTGTTAAATCTGACGTATTTTCTGACCGTCGTGACTTGCAAATAATTATGTCTTAAAGGTTGCCAACTAGCAGGATAACTAGGTTATCCCACTAAGAGTCAGCCTGCATGGTACCCCTATATCACGCAAGACCCGAGATATTGAACTCCGGTTCGTGTATCCATAGATATGAATTTTGCCGTGCCAGTCACTGCGCCCACATTCGTGTCCATTCGGTGTGACCTTGTCCTACAGAGAAGGCACTCGAGAGTCTTAGTCTGTCGATACTGAAACGTCAACTGGATACTTTGGAGCTCTGTTGTTGATTACAGAGGATGGGCCACACCGGTCCGCAATGCCCCGGACTAAGGGGTTTGCAAGCCAGTGCTGGTTATCGCTGACGCAATTCCAAGTAGACACTGGGTAGGTAAGGATAAGGTTTACTGGGACGTTATCCCCGGCATTTGGGACTATCACTGGTGTGCGCCGATGTTTATTTTTGCTTATTTATTTTTTATTCTAAAAATGTGTTAGCCTCGCATCACCATCACACTAATGATTGACGATAAAGGAACCGTACGTTTGCCATGTGACTCGCACTGCCAAGATAGCAAAAATATTACTAGACTGTTTAAAACCTATTATTTGTTGTTTAAAAAGTCGACGGGTTTTGCTACCTAGGTTCCACCCACTCATTACGTCTTATGCGGTTGAGGAAACCGCTTAAATGCTATCAGATCCGCGCAACTTGCTTTAAGCTTCTTTACGTTTGATGTCACTGCGATTTCTGATCCTGAATAGAACGGGGTTTCATGAACACTGCGCCTGAGTTGTATTGTCCGGTTACCTGCATAAGCTTTGTGGATCGAAGATACCTCAATCCAGCTGTTCTCGATGACAGGAAAGTTGCGCACATAGATAGTTTAATGGGGTCAGCATTTCAAAGTTCCCTGCAACGCACTTCCTGAACAACCATTAACATGCATAGTTGGCCAGTCAGCTAACCACTAGTAGTGACATTGAATTTCTGGGTTGCGTCTTGAGAATGTCTGAAAGGTTTTCTTACGTCAGTTATTTTTTTCCTTATTCCATTTGCATTGGGGAAGATAAGCCCCATTGCGAAGTTGTGGAGTAGATAAAAATAGATCCTAAAATAATGTTGATTTGGTTAACTTCAAGCATATTACCGGAGGTTGTGTAGACACAAGCCTCTAAATCGGTGAGTAGTTTTCTTGAACGTTGTGTGCTGAGCCCCCGGGCCATTTGATGTAGTTTAATTCTGTGACCTTTTTTAGTAACTGCACAGCCGACTCTCGCATCCCTCTCTTCGTTTTGTACTACATTGATTTTGATGATATAAGTGCTAGGGACATATCACATAGCTTCTGGTTGTTATTGATTAGCTCATGATATCGTTGTCACTGTTGCTGACGCTTTTGTGTGATACCTGCCTTTCGTTATTAAAAGGCGGTCCTCTATCTATAGCTCTTTCGCCTCAATGAGTTCCGCAGAACATCCTCATTTCAAATGCATTTTGGGTTCAGTGCTTAGGTCGAGTAATGTATTTTCAAAAGACGTCACCTTTTTATTTGCAAGTTAGCTGCTGGTTGTTGAATTTAGGATTTAGACTATATTGGCTGGATGAGGTGACTGGCCTACTCCATCCAACCTGCTCTGTGGGTTGACCGTAAACTTAAAATTTCATCTATAGAACGGATAAAAGAATGATCACGCTTCAAACTGCGTTTGTTTGGGGAGTTTGGACGTCGCAGTTTGTTAACAAAGCGATTATATGGCTCATTCTAATAAAGTTGCCACACCGTTGGAGGAACCTGCATACAGATAAGAGTAGACGAATAATGAGGACTCATTCTTCACCCACTCCGCTTTTTTCACAGCTTAGACATCTGAGCATTTGTTTCTGTGAAACACTTGAATGCCTGTTTTTTAGTCGTTACTGATATTCAGAATACTTCCATAGTTGTTTATAATTCAGCGCCCTCGGGAAGTGTTACTGGCAAGGACCAGAAGGAGCCTTTTCGGCTTTTTTGCCGTCATCAGTCAGCCGTACTCCAACGCCAGACCGAAAGATAGGAAATTTGAAATCTGGCTATTAGGTATTCAACTCATGTCCATCGCCGTCGGCTGTGGTCGGAGATAGTTTTTATGCAGGCATAAAACCAGGGCGGGTTCAAACTTTTACTGTACTCTCATTTCAATCTTCTATGAGGAATGTAAGAATCAAGATAATTCCACTTATTGTGGTACGAGATGGGTTGCGACCATAGCTGTGCTACTGACTGTACCAGGATACCGCGTCTAGTAGCTTTTAAAAGAATCTTTAGTTGTGTGGTTGTCACCATCACAGTTATTTAAGAACCGTGATGAAGGCGTTTATGCACTTATTCGCCTTATCACATGGTCACATCTTTTCTCCCTCCATCTAAACTGGGCAAACTAGGTTCGTCACCGTGAATATTGCTCAGACCTGGCTACTACTTGGCCTCAAGGAGGCGGGGGTGTTTCTGTTCTGATTCGCTGGCGGGTGTTTACTGGGTCCACAGCAAGAAACCTACTCGTACCATATCGTCGTCTTGTTTGTTTCTTGTCCATCCACAATCAAGACGAAACTTATCGCCCTAAGATTTTGGAGACACATGGGCCAGTCAGTCACCGCTTACTGTATCATCTAGTCTCTTATGCAGACGACATCACTGCCTTCGAAGCCATTCTGCCAACTCAAATTGTCCATCTAGGACAGTCGTTACTCATTGTACTGGATAACTGGCGAGCCAAGCATTTCAATTACACCAGCTTGTAACAACATGGAGTTTTGTTTTGCTATGGATTTTCTCTGAACTGCCCATTTCACCAGTGTCCCGTTAGGGCTCTGTTTTAAATGCTAATCTTGTTGGCGATTGGCCTTGCAAGATCACTCAGTTCGTGGCTGACGGCTGCGTTTTGGGTCTGCTAGATAAGTGGAAATACTTGCCTGGACCTTTGCATTGTGTTTTGTCAAACGGCGAAACTCCAATAGTAGGCAATTCTTGGCAAGAAAATCGGGAACTCCATTCTGCGTACTGAAATCCGGATTTTCCTCAACAAGTACTTACGGTTTGCATTCTTATGGTGTCACCGTTTGATCACCAAAGCCGGTGCAAACCCAGCTCCCAACGACCGGGTGGTCACATGAACTGTTATACAATTGTGAAGTAGGCAAATCGAATCGCAGATCGAACGGGCAAGGATTTAGTGTTGGTAAACGAATGCGACTTGGAAAAACTGCAAGAGTGATTTGTATATCGTCTTTGTCCGTATCTCGACCCAATTTCCGTTACATGTAGGTTATTTTACTACATTGGGTTCTCTAGCCACTTGTGAAACGGCATCCCAAGTGGGCGTTATGTCAGGTTGGTATAAGAGGAGTGGTCTTCAGTTCTACTTTGACCTCCATTAATTCATATTCCACTTTCAATCACATCGTGGCTGAGATGTTCCGCGATTTTTTAACCAACCTAACGTATCGCTGTTTCCAATCGTGGTCTTTAGTTCTTAGGGAGAGGGTAGCTGTTATGCACATACAAATGTCCAACTCTCAGAACTTCAGTTAGTTGGTTAACCTTTCAAAGTTTGCATCTGTTACATTTATCCCGGTGCTTTTTCGACACTCTAGATAGGGCCTCACCGATTCCGGTTTTGCTGCAATTTTACATTAGTCAGCTGCTCCTGGCTGTCCGGTTATCTTGTTTTCACAGCCCTTTTTACGACCAGTTCTACCATCTCTCCGGATTATTGCATTCTCTCAATCAAATTATTATCGCGTGATTTGTTGATTTGTTTAACTTGAGAAGCGAGTCGATGTCCTCGAACCTTTCTGTTTCTTGGCCGCGTAGTCTTCTCAGGTGTTGCCGAAATGTTTAGCTTCTGACGAATTCGTCACCTCTCCTCGGATTTATTGCCTAAATTAGCATATTTTGGGTCGGATAGGACACCATAACTTTCGTGGGTTAGTGGCACTGCATTCCTGAGATTAATTTTTCTTTTTTGTTCGCATTCAGCGTATGTTACTATGGTCGTTTTAGTGTGGACTTTAAAAAAAGACTCCCGTGTAAGACCACTACACAATAGCCTTTTGACGCAAAGCCTATCATACAAGGTCTAATGATGGAATACCTCATCGTAATTGTTAAATTGGAAAAGGCCTGGCGTGTTTAATCCCATCGTCAACATAACATTTTATATCTAGTCGTTCCTACGCTTGCAGTGCGAATTTGTAAGTGTAACGCACCCCTGTGTCCTTAAACCAGTCTTATCTACTGTACCAGATATTAGTTTACACTATTTGATGTTTTCGTGCCTCAGCTTTTTTTCCGAAGTTTCTCTGCCGCCAACTACGATTTTCATATTAGAAAGACCTGTGCAGTAAACCACGGGTAGATTCCCAGGCGTCTCCTAGTCACGACTGTCCCTCCAAAAATTAATGTATTTCTTCCTCTTTAGGCACTGGCAATACGACCGCTGGTGGAGTCTACAAGCCTGCCTTTCTTTCTGACCAGGAGTTAAAGCACATAATTCTGGAGGTAACGTTCAATTACATGTATTATGCAAGCTTCTCTTTCAGCCCTAAGGGCTTTCGTCTAACCTTTTTGAGTTCTCGTTATAACAGTTCTTCGATGCTTCTAAAAATGTCCGTTTTTTCCCCGGTTCCGGTTTTTTCAGGCTGCCGATGGTTTCCTTTTCGTCTGCCAGTGTGATACGGGCAAAATTTTGTTTGTCTCGGACAGTGTGTCGGCCGTACTTAACCAGTCGCAGGTAGACTCTCATCTGGAATTTAAATTTGTACTTATTTCCTATGTCCCACTCGTCATGCATAATTAAAATTCGGACTTTTATATTAGACTGAAATTAAGAACTATCCCTGCTGTTTAGTGGAGATTCTCATCGGGATCATTGCAAGAAGTTCAGTCAGAGGTGACGCGAACGTTTTTATCGTCCGACGAATATGACCTAATAACTGGACAAGTTAAGCCCAGGTATAGTTGGTCTGTCGGACCCCGTACGCCATGTAGGATGGAGACAGACCGGCAGACGGGTGGTGGGTAATTCGATCACAGGAGGATTTCGTACAAGTAGCTCATTGCAAACTGAATTCGGGTGTCTGGCTCATTGACTTTGCACCATGGCCAATACAGAATCTGCACATACTGGACTAATTCGTATAAACCCCTTGACGCTGTCTCCATCGTTACAAGTGGGCTTTGCTGCAATAGCTTCCAAGGAAGTTTCGCCCTCCAATCCGGCCTCGGTTTTCCAAGTTATGCAGCACGTTCCCTCAGCCTTTTGTTCAAGCGCTGACAATTTTGACCAGTGTAGCTGGCACATAGAGGGAGTCTGTGATAACAGTTTGTTTTTTGGACCCACGGACTTGAAGCCAGATTGGCTAAAGACCATTTTTTCATCTTAGCGCCTGGTGGATTCTGGAAAGTGTCTTGATTTGGACTGCTGAAAATCTGTCTACTGAGTCACCTGGAGCAACAGTTTCCTCGAGAGAAAAGTTTGAGTAGCATTAAATGGCAGTTTAGCTATATGTTTGTCATTAATACTTTGTATGCCTTCGATTGCCTGATCCTCACACGAGTCGTCCTGTTTTCCTGTCTCCCGTAGCCATTTTGGGTGTTGGCGGCACATTGGCTGCTGTCAGTGTCTTTTAGTCTTTCCACTAGCCCTTCCCCATAGTAAGTGTTTCTGCCTCGCATCGTCCTCGCGCGAGTGACTCTGGCCGCCAGTCTCCCTCTCCCCGCTCGTGCTTGCGTGCTGCCACACTGACCGCAACGATCAGGATTGTAATGCAGTTTTAAAGATCCCTGCCTTTTTTCTAGACAGCCCATCGGCTGCCCGCATGTTTTGCGCAATCGTGACTTTACTCAGTCCGATCACATCAGTCCATCTTACGTGCTGCCCTACCTGCTTCGGTTTTCTCACCAGCCAGTCCAATGATTAGCAGCCTTGCTCACACGACCTGGGAGCACTGAGTGTTGGGGGAGGGACGCCCGTGTGCAGTAGCCTTCAAGTATCGGAATGCTCTCGTCCCTCGTTCGCAGAACATACTACAGACAGGAAGTCAGACGCGCTGAGGTGACTGTTTGGCTGGGTCCTCTTCGCAGTAAAAAGGGACATCCTTTCCAACCTCGACGCTTTTAATTAGTACTTCCTGATCAACATGCCAAATACATGGGAACGAGTTTTTGTTGGTGATTTTCTCAACTTTTTCTTTGAGGTTACAGCCCAATGACTGGGCGAAAGGCTGGGTATCGCTCATTGGCGGTAGTCGTAGTAAAACTGCACAGAGGTGTTTGCAAATGCGTATCACAGTTTCCTCCTGATTTGCTTTTGGACCACCGACTTCTCGGGAATTAAGGTCGCGTCTTATTATTTACATTCTCCGATCCAAAGTTGATTCTGTAGGGGATTTCGTCTCATTAAGCCTCCTACGCTATCACAGCCAATGAGCCTACCTCCCTATTAGATCGTCTTTGTCATGCCTGGGACAAATAATCTGCAGTATGCGCCGAGGCAAATGAAACCTTGGCCGAAATCTTTAATTATGCCTTCAAATAGAAGAGATAGGGTAAATGGAGTTACAAAACTCCTTCACAGGTAACAAAATCCAAGAAAATCCATGCAAGGCCTTTGATTAAACATCTAACCAGTCATCGCTGTAAAAGCACACTGCGAAGATCGTAATTATTAAATTGACGACATTGATTTTTTCCTAGATCTTCCATGCTTGCGTAAATTCGGTCCTGTTTTATAGAAAGGATACTTGAGCCTTTAGTGACTGCGATCATTTTGCGGGGTATCACGTATATTACAGATCTATTTAAGATGATAATATTTCATTACGAGATAGTTTTATTGATTTGCGCATACTTTAGAACCATGCCTATGTACTAATTACCTGGTTCATGAGGCACATGGTAACAACCGTGAGTCATGTTGCCCACCCCAGAAGCAACATTATTAGGTCTGAGGACAGCAGGCTGTTGGACTTATCGCGCGAGTCTCTCAGAATTTGCATAATTGCAAACTCTTTAATGACCCAACTTCATACTTTCTCCAAGTACCAGCGTTTTAAAGAAATTGATTTCCTGTGTAATGAACGTAAGAGATTTGTTTTTGTACTTCCTTTGTAGGCCGTAGAGTGGATTTATGCGAACATTGATAATCACTGGAAAAAAATATGCACCGTTTAAGTGGTAATTTTGTGAGCGCGAAATTGATGTAGACGAGTGAGAAGGGGCTTTTTAAAAGCCGACGGATTGTCCTGCACGAATTGGCTTGGAAATAGGTCTCGTGCTAACCGATCTTACAACCCTGTTTAAGTAATCGTCTATACTTGACACAACTTAAGACATCGGTAGGGGCTTACTAGGTTTCTGTGCATATTTTATAAGCCTCGTTCTGTGGAGTCAGTCATGAATGTGGAAGAAACCTATGCGAGCGCTCGGTTTTTTAGTAAGCCACCAACGTCGGTGCTCTGAAACAATTAAATTTAGACACTCGGGTGCCCAATTCAAGACTTCCCACACAGTGACAGCCGGATGACCTGCTGTTGGGAGGAATTGTCATATAAATACGTCTGTGACAGCTCTATTCCTTCACGCCAGCCTCGGCGTCTTTTCCGTCTGAATATGCTTTGAAGTGTGCGCCTCTGATACTTTGGCAGCTCTGCGTTTTAGCAACTACAGCGCTTTTATTAATGCAGAATATGTAAGATAAGCAAATAATAGAGCCAAAAAACGTTTGGTGCAGGGGCACACGAGCTGCGGGCCGTCAGAATTTGCGCACAGTGCTTTAGCTCCACCGGCTGTGCAACTGCATCGATATTTCCTTACAAATCAGAATTCGATCTGCGAACTGTCAAATTTCCGACAAGCTAACGAATCTGACGCCATTTTTAGTCGGAATGGTATCAGCACACCCTGTACGACCTCTGCCACCCGGACGATGCGGAGAAAATTCGCGAACACCTGATGGGTGTAGGCGCGGCTCCCTCCACCGCCGCTGCCGCGGCGGC
>CACRXP010000763.1:222791-237245 GCA_902702965.1 Spirometra erinaceieuropaei
TGCACATAAAGCTGAAAGTGAACAATTTCGACGAAAATTACATGTCTTCGAGCCGCAGGCCCTTTTAATCCGCTCATAATCGGTACCCAAACAATAATTAAAGTTTCTGAGGCATGCATGCTTGTTGGTCACAATTTATCCTCAGACTCTAGAAACGATGACAGTAACCCACAGCCGTGCCGACAGTTTAAAACAGTCCCACCTAAAGAATGGCATACTACCCTTAATGGATCATTTCTATAGCCACCTGAGATAGTCTTAAGGCGCAAGGATAATCGGCCACGAAGCACACATGTATATATCGCGTTTATCCCCCCAGAGGAAGACAAAGACAGGGAGGAGGTGAGTTCATAGATCGCACCGTATTTGCAAATAGGTTTCGGAAACTTGCTTGTTTACATCCACGGAGTAGTTATGTGACTGTTCATGTCTGACAGCAGGTTTGTCTCGCCATCGAGACACTGTGGATAAAGGAAGACGAGGGTGCAGTAGACACTGCGCAACTCCGTCTCACCGTAAACTAGTTCAAGCGCAAGGCATCGCGGCTGGGTACACCTTGTGAGGAGCGGATGACACCGTCGGTTGCGACGGTCGAGATGCCATCTAAGCTGGCCTGTTTGGAGGAAATAACCGATGTTTCATGAGAACCGTTGTCCCACCAGCAACACAAAACTCCACCTTGTGAGCGTTGCCCGTCTCCGAGGAGCGCTTGCAAGGTCAAAGCACATACAACGTTAGGATGAGGGCTTTTATCACCTCTTTCACAACAGTGAATGTGACTACTCCAGCCGTCCCACTGTAGATCTTGTCCGAGTGTTCTAACGATGTTGATCATCTCAATGGTCCTGAAATTGCCACGGCCTCTTCTCTGATTGTCTCCAACTCCGTCGTCGCTGACCCAGATGAAGACCGCCTCTGAAGTCAAACTGCATATACTGAAACACGCTTTTCAGCGTAAACTCCAGAAGGTGCTGGGCTACTGCAGGCGTCACCTCGACGATTGAACCAGTGGCGAAACGATCTGGGCCACTCTTTTCCGTGGATATTTGAAATTCAGTAACTTGCGCCGTGCGAATACGCGCCACACGGCGCGATCAAAAAATTCCTGTTGTAAAACTGCTCACCATCTCAACACGGTCCAGCTGATTGTTGTACAAGAAGGTCGCATCAGATACCAAAGGCGGACCGATCCTCTATCCGCCGAACAGGGATAGTCAAGGTGCAGTTCAATCGTCCATGCATTCCAGTGAAAGCAGCACTTTGCTAAGCTTTCTAACTCACAGACTGTGCCCTCTGCCGTCCAGTTCGGTGACACTGACTCCTGAATGTGATTGCGACTTAAGCTCGCCGCTTACGGACAAGATCCTTGAAGCACTAGTGGGTCTGAAGAACAACAGAGCACCTGGGAAGGACTGTGTTTCTGTGAAAATCTCCAAGCGCCATCTGACAGTATAATATCTGATCGGTTGCACAAATTTTTGATCGAGATGTGGGAAACAGAGACTGTGATTACAGACGGGATGACAGTGTCGCTACGCTAGTCTTCAAAAATAATGACAGAGTGCCGTGCGAGAACTACTGTGGCATAGACCGCCTTGACATTGTCACTCGAGTCTTTGCAGCCGCCCTCAGTTCCGTTTATCTGTACCGAGACCAGATGGCAAGAATTTAGTAAGACTTTGAGCAGGGATACGAGGAGAGTGAGGGAGCCAGTAATTCTCGCTCTATCAGCCAGGACGATTTCCTAGCAAGAAACATTTTCAAAGGGCTGAGAAAAGTTAAGAAATAAAGTGCACTTGTTTATGGCCAGCAAATCCATCTTGCTTGGCAGTGCAAATTAGACGAACTGAGAGGCAATGTGCAATGGGCCCCGCCACTCCACCGCGTGATCGGACGCTTTCAAGTGATCAGCAGTGGCGCCCATCACCTGACCAGAATCTCTCCAACATGCTATTTGCGATTCGAGGAACTAAAACCTAATACCGCCACAATAAACCTTGATCTTTGGTGAATCTTTTAATGAAACACGCCCAGGCTGGTTGGTTAGCCGAGATCCAACGTCACACTGCGATCTATTAATGAGGTAGCGCATGAAGGAAAAGTGGTCGGAAACACATCTCGACCAATGAAATGTTGCTTACGTTCCCTCATTAAATCTTCCCAACTACGCGATAGAGTGAGTTCTTCAACAAGCGCCGGCAGACCACATCAGTATTACCCTGGATGGTGGTACACGCAGAACAAATCTTGGCTATGCTGATGACGTTGCGGTGCTGGTGAACTACCTTGCAAAAACGGAGCTTGCGGTGTCCCGGACAGATGCAAAGACAGCCAAAGGATGTCCGAAAATGGACTCCTTGATTAAGACAGTGGGGATCGCCCCGGATTTGGCGACCGAAGATACCTGCCCAGTCACGGTAGTAGACAGTGAAGATATTGGGTTAATAAGCAGTTGCTGCTAAGTTGGATTAAAATTCCTGCCAGATGGTCAAGGTAAGAGGGTCAGTTATGAAATAATCCAGGCGGGTGCGGCCTTCAGCTGACTTCGTCGAAATCTCAGAAATCGGCGTCAGACCAGCCTGAAGATCAAACTACGAGTTTCCGACGACTCTGTCAAGACATAAGTCACGGGAGTGAGAACATGGCCTATATGCTCAAAGGATAGTTACTATCCGGCAGTATTTGGTCGAGGGTGCCTACGCCTCACTCTCTGAAGTTGCTCCTCCGATCGTCTCTCCATCGAACCTCTGTGTCCGGTCTAGAAGTCGACATGTCAGCTGCGTCCCCTCCCCCTCTCACGATGACTGAGATAGCTCGGCCATGTGATAAATGGCCTGTAGATTAGGACGTTTGGAATTTCATTTCGCCTGTAGCTGGCATTCATAAGCGAAGGCGTCGAGACGGCCAACTGGAGATGTGAACGTATGTTGTGGAAGCAGACCTCAAGAGCGTCTCCGTTCCATCATATGCGTCTTTAGAGTGCCAGCTGGTTCAAATTCGCACGAAAGTCTGACGCCCACCAATTATAGTGGAGGGCGATCATTCGTGATGCGATTTAACTGCATCAGGGAGCCTCTTGAATCAGCTAGGATGAATATCGTTACGACTTCAGTATTTCTGTCACCCTAGCATCACTTCAAGCGAAGAAGCATATATTTCCCATTCCGACAATGCTGTAGAATACCACTTGGCTTATTCGTTTGGGGTTTTGCTTTCACAAAAATGTGCTCACAGATGCAATTCTGTCTTTGAGCCTTTTTGTTCAGAAACCATGTTTATGTATACGTAGGTGAGAGTAGAATAGCATTACCGACAAAGACAAGGGAGACTGAAATGGCCATTTCTGGCTTATTAGCCGTCGTCAACCCGAAGTGTGGAACACCCGAGGCTCGAACTGGCGACCTGTTAGTTAGACGTCCAACCCCTCTAACTACTGAGTCACGGGCCCGTTGTCCGTCGGTTTCGATCGGGAATATACAATGGTAGAGGGGGGCGCTCATCGATCGTTTCTACGGAACGATGGGCTTTTATTGCACAGGAGGTTGTTTTCCTGGCTTCTCCCAGCTTTTTTTATTAGAGCAAACTGATTTTCCGTTAGAATGAGGACCGGGTCGTTTGTAGGAGAGGCAAGCGGTGGTCTAAAAATTAGATTATCGCTGTAATCTAACAGCCGGGTGTACGTCGACATCATAAAGGATGCATTCGGGTACAACGGCATTCATCGACGTTTAATGGACACCATAATATTGCGAGATAATGCTCCTGTTTAGCGCTCAAAAGAACTGTTATTCCTATTTAATGGTTTCTGTTGTCAACCGCCAAACCGGGCGCTCCGAATTTGATGGCCATCCAAACCATCAGACATCGATAGTTCTTTACCGTCTGGGCCGACTTCGAATGCTCGCCTAAAAATAAACTTTCACCACAAAGGAAATGTTTTTCCACAATGGAAGTCTGTAATCGATATATTCTTGAGCAAATAAAAGACTTTTTCTTATTAGTCCTTTTATTTAGAAATGGCTTTATCGTGGTATTTTGATGGAGTCCGTATTTTTTCATCCTGATTTGGTCGTGCGCATAGGAAATATTGACATATGTCTCCTGTGAATAGTCCTGAGGCGCATATCATGATACTTTTTTAAATGTTCGATGAAAAAACTCGTCGTCTTGATTACTTCTGGACCGCTTTGGTCCACCTTTCATAACTTTAGGCACTGTTTTGTTATTATAAATCCTCCTTTGAGTCACCTGGATATGATTGGAAATACTAGCTGTCCACTCGCGCGGTGGCCCTTTGGCTGCCAATCTTTGTATGCGCCCAAAATCAACTTCCGATAGAAATTGCTTTGACATCTTTGTTGCACGGCGTGGCACAAAAAGGTGGCAGCAGGTAGCGCGCAATCTATGTGCACGCGTTTACGCATACCAATTCCCGGTGTGGTAAGACAAATACTGTCGAACAGGCTTATTGCTGCGATTAATGACATACAACACTACAATTTTGGTAAATTTGCAAAGAACAACTTACTTCTTGCTTCATGAAAAGGATACGTTTTACACACCTGCCTTCACCCGTTTTGCATGAACTTAAAATCACGAATTCCGTTTCCAGAATATATTTCTTTGAAAATTTTCTTGGTTATATGAATGTACCTTTATAACGCAACGCGCGCCAGTAAGAAGTTTTACCAGGTGATACCTAACATAGGAAATTAAGTGGATATCCGGAAAAGTCCAAGCTTGCCTAATCTTGGCCTGTTTCCCTTCAATAAAACAGACCTAACGTGAATTCTTCTGAGATTCCAATCAATCCTACAAACAAGAATGACCACACTGTACTTGTACAGGTCCAACGATTTCCAGTAATTCTCGCCGAGTCGGCTTCTTTTGTGTCTTTCGCGAGTTACGGTACCTTTTTACTGCTCGTTTGCCATGCTAAACTGTGAGGACGGAATTACAAAGGTTTTGCCTGAGTTCCATCACATGCTCAGCCTCCATAGCGGTGTAAGTGTACCCTACGTACTTGACTAAACCGACATGATTATTTTATTTGTAAATACGTCCTTTTGTTAGTTATTAAAAGGAGACATCCTTTGATATGTGTTTTGGAGTTTTTGTGATCGTTACATGTCGCTGTGGGGCTTTTGAAGTGCTAGATGAAAAACAGACACGAAGCAGGCTCATAAGAAGCAGTCAGAGGGGTTTTTCAGAAGACGAGGATGCGATCACTGGAACAAGAAATTTATTGGTCTGACATTTCGGATTCTCACTCGAATCCATCATCAGGGACATTCGCCGAAGGGTTTTTGTTGTAATTTATGAATTTTCACTACGAAAACCATCACCTAAACTTGAAGAACAGTCCTTCTTTACGCTATTGCCTGTCGTCAGTTTGAGCGTCAATACCGACCCTGAAACTCCAGCAAACCCTCTCTTTCACCTGTTATTTGCTTTTTTGAAAATAAATCTAACTGGCCAAAGATAAATAGAATTAAACGACCGCCTACCAAAGTTGACAGGTTTAAGCGTCACGTCGTTTCCCCTCAAATGCGGGTTGAACTCGTTATTACATGGCATTTTAGACTGAATGTCTGACTTCATGTTTGGTCGGTGACTTCTGACAAGTTCCTTGATCTGACCGTAGCGTATCTTTTTCCTGTCTGATTTATAGAAATCGAATTTTTTCACCCCCCGCTCTCTCTCTCTCTCTCTCCCTCTCTCTCTGTCATCATCTGGTACCTTTAGACAATATCACTGCTTCTAACACGTTATCTTCCTTTTATCTCGTCAGCTCAAACGCGCAGCGCTGCAGGTGCTCGCAGGGGCTTCATTTGTCGCCTCAAGCTGGGTATTTCCTCTCACCCCAACTGCAACTCCGCGTCCGCTAGTGCCAGACAAGCCCGATTGCGTCACCAGCAGTACATGTTGTCGGCGCTAAAGCGTTCCCCGGAGAAATGCAGTGGTAACAATGGATTCCATGGCCCCACTCCTCCACAGCAGCCCTACGCTCTTGTCCACGTGACGGGCTTCGTCAAGAATTGGCCTTTGAATTCCGGTGCTGCCCCCACTGCCGCTACTCCGATCTCCTTAGAGCCGTACTCTAATCACTCCTCTGTGGTTCTCTCTCTGTTGGGTGCGTTGGCTAATGAGTTCCTTTCGCCCTTCCCCCATCACCTTTCACTAGCCAATATTTCCAATCACGAATCTGACATAATGCACAGCAGCTAAAGTTGCCAATCTGTACGGCTTCTAAAGTTCGTTATCATCTCCGGACTGAGGGACATCATGTACGTTTAAGCAGATAAGGAACGGACTGAAAGATCAACTGTAGAAATAATAGGTAAGTTAACCACGATAAGTCCGACACTATGTAGGATTAGGTACCTGCAACAGGCTTGGACAACATATAAGGGAGTGTTATTTGTCTGCTCAGCCGTTATATCGAAGTGACTGCCTCTAGCATCTTTGAGATCTGTTCTTGACGATGAGTGGCTCTTTTTATAAAAGACTCCAGTCTCGTAATTGCACTGGAGGTTCTTCTTGCGTATGTCTGCCGGCTTTCCTAAAAGCAATCTTGTTTCCACCTTGTATTTGGCACGGTTCTGGGCGTCATAGGCACTTCTTTTACAACGAAGTCTTCTTTTTACACGGGTGTGGAAACTCTATGTCATCCTGCTCCACGGGATTGAGCGACATAGTTGCTTACAGGGCCCTGTGTCGAAAGCTTATTAAGGCCAAATTCTCCATCGTTTGCTGTCTAATTTTAGAAGGTCACCTAAGTCGTTTGTAGGCCATCATGCTCGACAAGCTTCACACCACTCTGTCCTGTTTTCTCGGAGGGCAGCTGTACTTCTCGCAAGTATTCTTCGCGGTGGCTGAACGCCTTCGGTAAACCTCACAGCAGCTTGATTTGTTGCTTCGTAAGCTAACGACTGACTGTGTTACGCCTGACGGCTGCCAGTACTGCCGAAGGACAAAATTTTGCATTGGCAGACAAGTTTTTCTCTATCCCTTAAGACACACTCGCATGAAATAAGAATAGGCGAATTTCTATTTATCTGAAGAACATCACAATCGTAATGATCCCAAACTCGCTCTGGTACGGTTGTTTTTCTTGGAAAACGTGAGATATCCTCTCCGTAGCATCAGAGCACCGAAGTTAGACCTTTCTGCCGAATGTTCGCACACAGTTTCTCCTGCGTAAATTCTGTTACTGACTTTCCAAAGGTATCCTTCCGAATTCAGGCTTCATGTGTGTGTATATTACAGCACTTGATAGCACTAGCGTACCCATATTTTTACGTCGATATGCTTCATTTGACCCCGGCTACTGTGAATGGGTTAACCCACAATTTCCGAGCCTGAACCACTATGAAATGAGTTGCTGTTTTTCGAGGGAGTCACGGCGAAGAAATAGGCACTCAGTGTAACGTCTGTGGAGCCTTTCTGTGGCATTCAACTAAACTATATTGTTTCGCCAAGCCAGCCATTCCCCTTCAACCGACACCCTGAGCGCCTCTTTTTCTTACTTATCTCGTACCTTTCCAGTATACGCCAGGTCCCTCGCCATTATGTTTCCGCGTTCGATTCCTCATCCATTGCCTTACTGCTCATGTTGTTGGGCTGGGAATTTCTCCTTTTGGCACCAATCGGCCTCTGTTAATTCAGCCCTGTTGTTGAAAAGTCCGTCTAAGTCACAGATCACCAGAAGGCAATCACTTGTGACACCCTAGTAGAGACATAATTTCCTATAGTACACTCATTCGAGGATCGACGTCTTCCTACATCCTCTTGGCACATCATCACGGGTTTTTTTGGGATTATACCGGACGGCGAAGATGGCTGTAGTGGGAGACATTCGTCGTGTAATGCCGCTTTGGTTGTTGTCAATTTTATAAGTTATCAGGTTGCCAGATGTGGGCTTTGCCGCACCTGATAGTATTACCGTTGCACTGTCTGCCACTGCTCAGTCGTCTAACCTTAGAGAACTTACTTATTTATCAGCAAGCCATCTTTGGAGACCGTCCTACTGCCGGACACCTACGGGTGCAGCTGGTATCCCGCAGTTAGGCTACGAGGCGTGCCCCGTCTTGCCAGAGTTTCTGTCCCCTTAGTGATGCGTGATCCCACAAACAATGCAGACGTGTTGGCATGACTGGTTTCGTCGCAGTGTGGGCACTCAGTTGACCTGGCTTCACTGACGTCTCTGTTACATCCAAAGTTTTTTTAGACACTACTTACCTGAAAATCTATATTACACTCAATATTTTAGCTGTACGCCTGTTCCTCGGGCAAGTGAGTTTCATTTGTTTTATTCGAGTGTATTTAGCGGAGGTTATTCTATCATCCATCCACAAGTTCTGCCAGCCGCGTAATTTTAGCATGAGATTGCGAAAGTTGTGCTCTAGATACACAGATATCTCTCGGTAACTTTTTTGCCGTTGGGCTGCGTTCGCTGTTTTTAATGGCCCTCTGGAGAAGAACCTATGCAGTGCAGGTTATTTACTGGTTTTGTTAATGGCTGGCATTACGTTTTATGTGTGCTGCGACGAGGAGGCCAGACTGGTCCGCTCTTTCGGCTCATGTGTTCATGCTGCCACGCTGTTGCTGCTCTTTTATGTTTGCGGCGATGGCGCATAGCAACAGTTTGTACAGTCGCGGCTGAAGTCTACTGGACGGTTAGTTTGACCAATCTGTAGCATTTAGACGGTCGGAAAGGTTAGCTTTTCCCTCACCGTGTTTGATTACTTCCGTCCTCCTTATTTCACGCCTCCAGGACGCTTTTGGGTTGCCAGGAAGGACATTTGAAATCATTCCAGCGGAAAGAGTTTCCCAGTCTCTACTTGGACGACTATTCCAGCCTCCACCAGTGTTAATACGCATTTTGTTGGTCTAAGTAACTAGAATTTCAGTTTGTAACTTTGATACTTATGTGACTGACATATAACCTCAACGAACTATATCAATTCGTGCACATGCCGGGGTCCTTAAATACAAATTGGGGTCGTCTTAAGGTCCACCTTGCCTCGCTATCCTCCCCCCACATATCGGGCGCCTGGATTTTGTAAAGTATCAGTGGCTGGCACTGGTTTCGTTGGAACTGATCAAATCACCTTCTTGCCTCTCAATCCTGTCTCACGGAATTCTATTTAATCTTTTCATGATAGGTAAACTGGAAATTTTGCTGTGACCTATTTGCTGGTTGACGGTTGGTCCGTCTGGAATAATGAAAATCAAATTATCGGCCGGATGTTTGCATTGTTTTCGTCTTTGAAGGACTGCACAGAAATCTTTCCGTTGACTGTGAACGGACACTTTTGCCTCACGTAGAAATATAATTTGACTACTCTGTTGTTGAACTCGCCTCAGCCATTCACTTCGTACCCTCTATCTCTTAACTACCTACAGCATCCAGCCGTTTCGTTTCCTGCGGCGAAGACCTGACCCTTGCAATTATAGTAGATAATGATATAATGCTGCAGATAAATCACAGGGATGGTTGTCACAAAAAATTTGGACGTGCAATCCAGTTGACTACAGAACCTTGCCAAATGCTGTCCGCCAATGCTGTCTGCCTAGTTCTTTTAGTCCATTTTTTCTTTGTGCACTGACATCTTCTCGTGCATGACCTCCAATTCAACGTTTTACCAATCTGCATTTCAGACGGGTTGTCGACAACGCCAGCCTCACGCGAGGGCGACGCTATCACTAACGGGGTCGCGGGTCCCAACAGGAACTCGGCGGTTGATAGCAGCTCGCCACAGTTCTTTGTAGGCCTAGCTCGTTTGCAGCTGACAAATCTACCTCAGGCCGGCGACCTAACTCCACATCGTGCACACGAGTTCATCACGCGGCTAAACGAAGATGGACGCATTACCTTTTGTGATCAACGTGTCGCAAATGTACTTCTCTCGGCCACCCCATCGAGCCTCCTGGGTCGCACATTCGCAGAATTGGTTTCTACCCCAGAGGATCAGTCGGCCTTTTCCGAAATTTTTGCAGATGGTAATTGACCCAAATATGTTAATGTTGATGAAGGATTACGTAGTTGTACATAAAAATACCCTTTATGCACAACCATCAGTTGGCTTGATTTTAGTATCTATTGCAGAAATTCGACCAAGAGCCCCCCCCCCAATAACCCTGTTTTCATGTTTCCGGTTTTTCTTTTTGCCAATTCGACTCGCATGAAAGGGCACATCATTTTCTGCGGTGGCGGCCTTTTTCCTAGCCTCCCCTGTCAAATTGATCCATCGCGTACCAATAAAAGGGTTTACTGGCAGATCGCTTTTCACTACCTACTGGTAAATTTAGTTATTTTCCTCTTACAAGACTACACCCATAACGAGCATGACATAGGTACATGACGGCCCTGATCTTTGTCCAACCACCTTTGTGCGCTCTTAATCCGGAGCAGCGGGACAGAACAACAGTATCCAGTTTCGTCCTACAACCAGGATAGGTCGACGAAGGCCACTCCTACATGGCTGTGAAGTTCGTTTTAGTAGAAGGAGAAGACAACGATGACGACGGACCAGGTTGCATGTACATGCCAACTATTTTGCAGTTGTGTACTCTGACGGAACTTATTATCGAGAAGGTACCCGAGCCCTAATATTACAGTCTGCTGAGTTTTGTTGACGTTGGCTCACGGCTAGCTCCTGGATACGCAAGTCCGGCTGAACAGTTTTTAGTCCCACTGTGAAATATTATTTTTATTGAGAAATTAGAACAAGGGCAAGATTATAGAAGAAATAGGATCCAGTGATATCGCATTTCAGAACCTCAAATTCAGCTTCAATTTGGGTACACCATTTGTGAAACCGATGTAATATATCAATAATGCGATTGCTCGTGTTTCTGGGTGTTTTGGACTGGCGAGGTTATCATTCTTCCAGACTCGTTATCAGGGCTGTGAAGTTTTGTTTTTCGTTTTATTTAACACCCATAAGGGTACTTTCCTGGTAAAGTAAAATACATTTTCGAGATAATTTCAGAGCGAGTAGATAAACACCGTACAGTGTCCATTTAGTATTCATAAAATAGTATGATATGAAAAAAGGTTGGCGAACAATGAAAAAACCTCAAATTTGGTTGGAAAAGACAAAATAAATGTGATTTGATTAGTTTTTAAGGAGAAAAACCGTCGATTATGGAAAGGTTGGTAACGTGATCCACTTGTTTGGACGTGATATAGGCAGAATGTCATTACCGCCTGCTGGTTGGGCTCGAGAGAGAGCCGATAAGGCGCAACGTAACGAGTGAGTTCCGTAATAACGACCGGTGAGCGCCCCTCCACCATTGTATATTCCCGATCGAAACCGACAGGACAGTGAGCTCGTGGCTCAGTGGTAAGAGGCGTGGGGATTTTAACTAACAGGTCGTGACTTCGAGCCTCGAGTGTTCCACACCTCGGGGTCGGGTATGACTGGCTGACGACGGCTAATAAGCCAGAAATAGCCATTCCAGATTCCCTTGTCTTTGTCGGTAATAACTTTTTCCTGAATTAAGCCATCCCCTCACCTATACACAAAAACATCCATGAGCCCCACCTGGTTCCTTCCAGTCTTTGAATGGCCGTCTTTAACAGTCATGAGTAGTCCCTTCCGATATCTCCGACTTTGTACTTAGACAAAGAGGGAAGGAAGAGTGAGGCGGAAGCTGGTAATCCATCTCCTTCAGAACGCGTTCCGAGTCGTGGCTTAAAGGGCCGCCAGCTTACGGGACGACTCGGCCCTTTTTAGAGCTGATTCAGACTGCAATGGGTGCCTTGATGGTATTTTATCCCAAGTGAGATCCGAACCGCCTTTACTGAAGCCTCGCATTTCTGCACTGACAAACAAGCCCTGTATGGTACGCGCAGACACTGTTTGGCTTTGTCAGCTGTCACCGGAACCCACCTCCGGTCACCTTAGCATCGTATTGCCATCGGAGCAGTGTGGGTGGGCAACAAAAGGCTGAGGTGGGTGCCGCGCATTTCTGTCGCACTGTAAACTACTTTATGCGCAAGATTTAGAATCTGACTAGTGCATCCCGACAATGGTCGCGGTATGCCTGGATCATCATTTTTCCTCCTCTGGCACGTATCCCTACACTCATAGCTTGGTGGCCATTTCCAGACCAATGTCGCTGCATGCCACGGTGCCGAGTCTTTCCCCGTTAAGTCGCGTACCATATCTCATGCTCCCCTCCGTAGGGTCTGAGAAGTAATTTCCCTCATTGTCTGACAGGTATGCAACCATTTTCTACTGCCTTTTGAAGATCACACGCACCTGCTTTTGTTCGTTTGACGGGCGTGACACCGCCTCCCTACACGAAACGACATCATTAATAACAACCTCGCCCTGCTTTCCGGAGGAACCAGGGGAACTCTGAGCACGGAACTTTCGCACTGCCTGTTTGCCTCGTACGCGCGGTGATTTGTTGTCAGCCTTGTCACATTAGAACCACCTTGCACACCGTGGTCGATGTCAGTGGCAGTTGAGTGGCCAGTAGGGAGGGAGAGAGAGAGAGAGAGAGGGGGCGGACTCTTGAGTACGTACGCACGCTCTCCCCAGTGGACAAGCTCAAGAGGGGAAAACTGGGAGAAGGCGAGTAAGTGAGCGAGGGGGAGGGAGAGAATACCGTCATTGTTCAAAGGGTGGTTTCCTCTCTGCTTCAGTCCCTCCAGCTAGTGGCAGCGCTTGTAGCGATGGTTTTAGTCGGTGGCTTTGTCGGAGAACGCGTTCGTGCACGAGTCGGGGAGGAGAGGAGAGCCACCCCTCTCCCCTTCCCTCAGCCTGTGCTTGTCCGTCTCCCAATATGTCTGTTACGATTGCCGACGCATGTGAGCAGTCCGCACCGCACGGGCGGGGTCATAGCTCCAGTAGCACTAAAGTCTGCTCCTCTGCCGGACCGTCCGTCTCGACCCGCGCGTACACGTTGCCTGTCTTCATGGTGGCTGCTGTTGCTGCTGGGTGCCTACACGGTGTTTCTTCCGACCACCTGACGCTGCCCCTCTCCTCGCCAAACTGCTGCCACGAGGCGTTTTGATAGTTTGTCCTCCCCCTCCCCCTCTTGTTTTCCTCCCCTCATCCATGGCGCCGACTCTTTCACGTTTATCTCCGCCGCCTAGTCTCCTCCAGTTTTCGTTCTCTAAGGTCCGACGTCTCATTCGTCTCGCCCGAGTGTCCTGGCCGTCACTACTGTTTCCTGCGCGCGCCTTCATGCGCATGTGACACTGCCACAGCCTGGTCATCCTATGTTTTGAATTTCGAGCCCACGCGGTTTGCTGCCGCCACTGTTTATATATGTATACATACGCATATGTATATATTTATATATTTCAGTGGTCGCTTGGACGAAAGGTAGTTCACCAGACTGCTTCCTAGCTTTTTATCGCACCCGTCTTCCAGTACTTGGTCCCTCCTCACACAGTGCTGCAGTTTGAGGGCTCAACTGTCAGGCGCGCCTGCGCACGTGCTCGCGTACGCAGGGGTTGGCTCATACAGCGCGAGTGCGCGCTCAAAGTTGTGTGCTTCTCACTCTGCGGCAGCCTGTTTTTAGCTGTTCCCCCCTCCCCAGGTTGCCGCCACCATCGCCACATCTGTGGGAGTGATTTATTGACCACTTGCGATGCCGTAGTTGGCTTCCAGCTTGCCCACTTTTGATAACTTTGCATACCTGACGTTGGTTAAAGGTGCAGAGCCTAAATTAAAGTGGACTTTTTCTTCTGGCTGTTGCCTACTCGATATAGTGAATGGGCGGCCCCTAAACCAAGACCCAAATGGTTGACGAACGAGTGCGTGGTACGCGTTATGCCTTATGCTACTTCAGTCAGTGCGCTTGCTCTCACCTCTAGTCGGCTCGACTCAGACTTTTTCTTGGTACATAGTAAGTGGGGAAAGAGAATGTGGTCGCTCCTTCGCTTACTCTCCTTACTTTAAAAGACCTCGTCATGCTGAAATTTATAGCTTGAAATATTGTCACATGACAGGATAACTGGGTTCATCCAGACAGCTCGTCGGAGTACAATGGATCCTTCTTAATGTGATTTCTTTAAACAACTCGCACTTAGGACGTGTACATTGTCGCCTTTGCCACAGAAGCTTTTATGGGCTCTAGCTGTCCTTTTCTTCCAGCCACGGGTTTCAATTTAAAGTCGAACGTTCGTAAACAGAATAGGACTGCTCAGTGCTTGCCTCGAACAGCAGACTTTTCTGCCCACTCTATGATCCCGTGTGCTTCTGCGTGGTGCTCGAAGACCCGGAGGCGTGATCTTGTAATGAGGCCTTGGACGACGATGAGGGTGGGAGTGGCGGTGGTTATCACATTTATCTGTACGTATTTGAACGACCTAGTCGGGAAGGTTTGCTCACTTCCGAACGACGACTGCCTATCTTGCATCATCGAAAGCCAAGTTCAGTTGCGATAACCACAATCTTATGTCTCTACCGTTTTTATTTTTCCTCCGAG
>CACRXP010000763.1:270276-294804 GCA_902702965.1 Spirometra erinaceieuropaei
CTGCAATGATGATGTTGGTAAACGGTGCTTTAAAGCACCAGGAAAGAAAAAACTATCCGACAGTGGGTACACGGACTCAAGTTACAACAAAACCAAGTAAGGAAACACAACTTAACTTTTTATCCATCCTCATATTTCTCCCTTCTCCAGTGCTAAATTCTCTCACCACACCACCTTGACAATGGAGGAGCGAGTTTGCGATATCTTATTTTGACCGATACTGTTGTGCACGTCACAGAGGTTTATGTAAGCGTAGATATTGCAGTTTTCGCCTATCGGTTTAAATAAACTTAACGCTATCACATGACCGAGGAAATTTCGCCGAAAGCAACACTGTTCGATAGAATACATTTACTACTTAGAAATTAATTTGTGCATGAACCGTTGACTTAATGGCCCGGAAGAACATAAATCGGAACTTATCCTATACATAATGGAAGAATTAAAAATTAATGAACAAACTAAGTTCGAAGAGGATTTCGACCTTTAGTTTGTCACAGGGTCTAAAAGATTAAACTCACTTTGTTTTTAAATCTGAGGGGATATCGGTTTTAACCAGGGGCCTTCGATCAAAAGGTTAGCGAAATACCCGTCTATTCATAACACAACTTTTAGTAAACACTATAACAGAGTGCAGGCATCGAGTTCATCGGCACCGATAAGATGTAGATAAGACAATTTGTTCTATTATTCACTGCCCTGGATACCTTGATTTTTACTGCAGTTTCGACTGTTCTTACACGCTGCACGACAAAAACTACGAAAGTGGTTGAGAATAAAAAAATATTTTGACGTGTATTTTAATAAAAGTTCACTAAATCCTTGACGCTTCGGACAAGTTTTAAAAGGCAGTTTAATGCTTTGCAGCTGACTATCCCGGAACTTAATTTCAAAATATCTCGAGTTTCGATACAAGCTTAGGAAATGACCATTAGGCTAACGATGTTTCTTAATAAAGCTCCGAAACTATCAAACAGATATGGAACAAATAACGCCTGCGAAGTACCCTTTCCAGGAGAATAGATTTTGATTAGAATTGGATTTATAAGCTACTAAGTAAATAGTGCCCATCAACTCCTGTAATAGGGGGAGGATGTTTATGTTGGCTTTACCAGTATTGCAGATTTACACGGCAATTAACGGAATCAGTAGAATGCATTCATAAAACTCGCATTTCTGCCGTATGCTTGTTTTATTACTCCAACGACATATCGGAATAAATCGTACGGTTTGAAGGTTGCGAATTAGGGCCATGTAAATGGGTGGAAAACAGACAATCCTGGGTTATTGATTAAAGGAGGCCGAATTGTATAAGACGGTATGCGGCAGGCAAATCTAACACTTAACCTAGCCCTCGCCCTTTCCTTAACCCTAATCTTTAACCCAATCCTAACCCTAAACTTAAACTTAGTCATATGTTTGATCATTTTCCTAAGTCCAGCGGGATACGTTTCCGTACTACAGCATGCCTGCCAAAATAGAATAAGGAAGCATGTTATGATAATAAAAACAGTGGGTTTGCAAATTCAATCGTCGTCTAAAGTTTAGATGCTATTCGAGTTTCTGAAATTAGTGGCATGTTAAGCTATCTAAAAGGCACCAAGGGATCCAAAATATTAGAAAAAGCCGCCAAAGAAAAAATCCATGTTCCGTTCCCCGGGTCATTCTTCTACGTTCTTCTGTATTTGGGCCCTGGTAATCCTGCCTACTTCTCTTTTGGTAATAGCCACAACATGAAGGCCTAAGATACGAACAAGTAATCAGGCTTTTTGTCATATTGCTAGTTCACTGAGAGCCGACATCTCTTAAGAAGAATGAATGAATTTTCAAACCGAAGATGGGACTGCTACAGGCGACATTGCGTCAACCATTTTAGGAATATAACAGTTACGAGAAACAGTGGTCTCCTCAGTACCACTGTTCATATCGCATTCCTTTACGCTCATGTCCACCCCCGATCTTTCTAACCTTGTCCTGTCGTCTGAGCTGGGCAATTGTTGGAGGGAGTAGTGAGGTAGATGCGGCACAAGCCTGTCTTGCTATAAAAAAATCGTGCGCTAGTCAGCCTTGCGTCCACGTTGTGGGGCAGAGGGAGACATCATCTTTTACGACTGCTGGTCTATCATCTTGCGAATTTATTCATACGAGCTTTTTAACAATTACAATCAGAGTCAACTTGGCTTTGTAAGTGTATAACTTTGCTTTCTTTTGTTTCTGCAGTGTGGGCAAGCGCGCAGAGTGCGGCTCCATGTTTGCCCTCCTCAGTCATAAGTACCAGTACGAGTGGATCGAGCAGATGCAGGGAAAGCTTGAAGCCCAACACGCGGAGAAATATCAAAAAGAAGTTAATTCGTTTCAAAACTGACTAATCAAGCATTATTGTAGCAATTGCGCAAATGTAAGCCCACGGATACTCATGCGTCATACCTGCGTTCAATGAAACAAATGGACAAGAGTGCAACCCTCAGAGAAATGGCCAGGAAAGATTACGAAGTAAGAATTTATTTTTCAATATATCGGGACTTAAATGTTTTATGTATGTATTTGGTCTAGTACATCTAGTTCCTTTGCACCACTGCACGTTAGGGGAAAATACCCGATCACCTGCGCATATACAGTAGATGTGCTAACTCATGAAATGCCAACCAAAATTTCGAAATGCGTTCTCGTTTCGAAATGATTAACTAAGTAGGGTCGTAAAACTAATCATCATGCAGCATAATTCTACAAAGATCCAGTTACCTCAGTGTGTCGGCTTTCGAAAGAACTTATTTTCGGCTGCATGCAAGATCTATACTCTGCAAAACATGACTACCTAAGTAGCATGCAATTTTCTTATTTATTTTCGATGTCCTTAAAAATCCAGTTATGTTTCATGAAAAAATGCATATTCATTCTTTTATTTATTCGGTAGGAAATCACGTCCTCTTCCAATTTTATACTCATAGAAGTAGTATAATTCGGTTTTAAAAAACTCTTCTAATTCCCGAATAATTTTGAACTCGACCTGCTGTTACACTTGCATTCAGGGTTTCAAAACTACAAGCTGTATATTTTCCGTGTACGGAAAACCATGCATTTCTCTACGGTGTTAAGAGGGGACCATATAAGGTTCATAAAATTAAGCAGTGGATTTGAGCAATATTGTTAACTTTACAAGCCACATTCGTAAATGCAGATACATGACGTTTCATGAACAGCCATTTAACAGTATTAAAAATCTCACAATTAGAAACTTTTTTAAAACCGAATTATACTCTTTTTGAGTATGAAATTGGAAGCAGACGTGATTTTCTACTGAATAAGTAAAATAATGATTATTTTTATGCATGTTTTCCATGAAATATAATTTAAGTTTCAAGGGCATCGAAAATCAATGAGAAAATCGCATGCTACTTTAGTAGTTATTTTTTGCAGAGTATAGATCTTGCATGCATCTTGAGTTAACTGGATCATTATAGATTTACGCTGCATCATGATCAGTTTTACAACACTACTTAATTTATCTTTTTGAAACGAGAACGCATTTCGAAATTTGGATGACATTTTATGAGTTAGCACATCTACTGTACGTTATCAGACGCACAGTATGTGGGCTACCTCATGAAATGTCAACCGAAATTGCGAAATGCGTTTTCCTTTCGAAAAGATTAATAAAGTAGGATTGTAAAATTTGTCATCTTGAAGCATCATTCTATAATAATTCAGTTACCCTGGGATGCTCACTTTCGAACAAACGTCTCTCCGGCCGCATGCAAAAACCGCACTTTGTAAAAAATGACTGCGTGTGTAACATGCATTTTCCTCCTTGACTTTTGACGCACTTAAAAATTAAATTATATTTCAGGAAAGACATGTATAACAATATTCATTATTTTGCTTATTCGGCAGGAAATTGTATCCTCTTTCAATTTTATACTCGAAGAAAGGGTATAATTTGGCTTTCAAAAAGCTTCTCAAATTCCCGAATAATTTTAAACCTGACCTGTCGTTACACTTGCATTCAGGCTTTCCAAATTACCATCTGTATATTTTCTGCGTACGAAAAGCCATACATTTATCTACGGTATTAAGAGGAGACCATATCGGATTTATAAAATTTGGCAGCGGATTTGAGCCATATTGTTAACTTTGCAAGCCACATTGATAAATGCAGAAACACGACGTTTTATAAGCGGCCATTTCACGGTAATAAAAAATCTCCCAATTAGAAACTTTTTCAAAACGAAATTTTACCCTTTCTTCGCGTATAAAATTGAAGGAAAACATAATTTTCTGTCGAATGAGCAAAAGTATGAATATTTTTATGCATGCTTGTCATAGAATATAATTGAATTTTTAAGGGCATCGAAAATCAATGAAAAAAAGCCTGCTGCTTAAGTAATCATTTTTTTACAAAGTCTCGTTTTTGCATGCGGCCGGAAAGATGCTCGTTCGGTAGTCAGTATCCTGGCGTAGTTGAAATATTAAAGAATTATGCTGCAAAATGATGAATTTCACAACTCTACTTAATTAATCTTTTCGAAAGGAAAACGGATTTCGGAATTTCGGTTGACATTTCATGAGTTAGCCCACCTACTGTACCTTATATCAACTGATTACAGGGTAAAACGTTCTTCGTTAAAATTTATTTATCTCAGCAATGTCCTGAATGTGTCTTTATTCTGTCCGAATATAAAGAAAATGCCTAGTCTTCCTATTGAACTGGCGGTTATGTATAATACGCCATAAGCAATTCTGGGCAAGTGGAAGACAGGAGCATCTAATAATCTGTCCAGGTTGATTTTTTTCACGCATATATAATTTTGAATTCTCAAAATCGGCATGAATTCCAAAATCCTAACAAATATTTATATTTAAGGCTGTGGCGCGCATAAATTCCCAATATTACTGTCCTTGCCGGCAACCTGTCTGCCCCCAGCCTGACTCTGGCGCCTGCCCGTGAGAAGGCTCAAACGGCAAATTACCAATCAGTTCTCTTGCCCAGTCCCCAACTTCAATATTTTTCAAGCTTCTTACTTCCTGTCCTTTGTCAGTTTCCTTTTGCTTCCTTTGTGGATTCGTAAAATTTACGTTTTTAAGCCTTCCATTTTATTCCATAAATAAAATGTATCAATTGTGTTTTTTTAAAGCAAGTAAATCTTTCATATACTTCCTATCCGAGCTCACAACATTCAGGTTTATCGCATCCAGCAAACTTATCAGTTCCAAAAAGTAGATTAAGAAGCTCCCATTTTTCATTGACTTAGCCGAGTGTGTATATGACGACGACAGTTCGACCATCACGAAAGATGATGTCCGTCGTGTGTCCCACAGCGTGGTGGGCGCACGGACGGTGACTTGTGCGTGAATTAGTTTATAGTGATAGTCGACTTTTGATGTACCTACTACACTCTCTCTCCCCTAACCTTCCTCGGCTCCGTGTCAGGACATATATGGGCATGCGTTGTGGGTGCGCGGACAAACAACGTGTGTAGCGCTCTGATCTGCCCCCGCATTGTTCCAGCCCAACTCCCGCGTAGTCTGTTGTGGAAGATCTACTTTAGCTGCCACGTCCCCATCACACGGCACTGCAAGCATACCTAGAGTAGCTTAGATGGGATGGCTAAGGAATTATGAAGATTCGGATGGCGTGTTGTGTTTTTGGCTGTGCTTACCTTTTGAAAATTTCGCATTGGAAAAGTACAGTAACTTTGCGACAGGTTTCTGTGACTCAAAATGGTAAAGGTTAAATTTATGCTCGGGGCAAGGAGAAACTATGGAACACTTCTTACAATATTTTTAAAAGTAGATGTTGCTCGGTACAGTTGTTGGTGGGCCCTTCGTCGGCAGGATGGCATTCGCTGACCTGTACTGTCTTTAGGAGTCGGCGCTACTGAAATGCCAATATTGATTCCTTGTCCCGCACACCCACACGTAATTCTTTAATAAGAGGAAATATCACTTTTGAAAAAAGTTTAGCACGGAAAGCAGTCACGTAGTAAAGAAGATACCCGAAATATTGTTAGATGGGATTCATAAGTCATATGCCTGTTCGACTGTCGCGAAAGATGGTGTCCGTCGTGTGCCCCAAAGCAGGGTGGGCTCACGGACGGTGACTTGCGCTTGAATTAGTTTCTAATGATAGATTAGTCGTCTTTAATTCGGTTTGCCACCGGAGTAAGGTGGGAGTGAGATAGATGGGACGAGTCTGCACCACCATAGACAAATTCACGCGCATTTGGCTATTTGAATGAATTCGACCGAATTTTTCTGTGGAACACTGGCTATTGTCCTCGAAGTCCAGGTTTTGGCTATTGTTTTCGAGTTCTTTGAACACAGATTTAAATTAGCCACTTGCACACCGACTCAAAAGACGTGATTAAAGAAACATTGGTTCACTGTGATGCATTTTCCGAAGAAATAGATGATGCAGCCATTAAGAGGCCAGGAATTTCTTGGGGCACCGAATACGTCGTCGATTTACGACGAGTGCATTGTAAACAAAACGAGCCCAGGGTTCTATCAGTTTTTCAGACGAATTCGCAATAAAGCGGGACAGTGGGGGCCAACTGGAGTTCGTTCGATTGATAATACATCTACCCACAGAAAGTATTGTCATGTGCTCTCGTCCCTGCCAGCACCTGACCCCCCCTTGATAGGGGGCAAAAACGAGGCTATGAAGGGGCTAGCCCCCTCAAAGTTTTCTCGTGGTTAATGCATAATGCTCAGCCATTACTCCGTGAATATACATGCAGTTTTCGTTTTAAATGAGTTTTACTAACGGCAAAAAGTACTTTTGAACTTCTGAAATTGTCGTTTTGACATTCCTGGGCGATCCCGATATAATGCGCATAATTGTTTGAGTGTGTCACTGTGCGGCACTTATCTCCCACGTGAGCTGTGTTCCGCTCGTAATGAGTACGAGCGTCGCTGGTCAAAGTGTTCAGACAGGACTTCGTTTCACATGCCAGTGGCAATCATTGAAGAATCAGGCGAGTATTTATAGAAAGCCGAAAGCCATCAATTTTTTGTCTGGGCCAAAATTCCTACCTTTTTGCATTGGACAAACAGAGGAATCGGGGACCACTTTTGTAAATGGCGAGAAAAAGTGAAGCCACACCAAACGATACCATAGATTCATCTACTTCCAGTCCTAGGCCCACTCTGCGTTCGATGAAGTGTTTGGCGAAAACTACTACTATTCGTGAGCACTCGCTCAAAGGACTTCAGGCAGCTAACAGAATATTTGTTAAGCCGTACATAGCGGATGGCAGGTAAAATGAATATTAACGTATGCGAAGTGATGGCCCTACGTACTTTTAGAAGACTTTAAAACCATGACTCAGTGGAGTAGGGAGTGTTAAAGTAAATCGACCGCCTTAGTAAACTGCCCCAGTGACTTCGTTTTTGACCTAATTTCACTTATTTTCGAGATTAGAGTTTCCATTTCAGTACTTGGATAAGGACTGCTGATAGTTGCGTAGGCTCTATACTTTGTTCTAGCAATTAGACTTCATCATTTTCTGGACTTCAAATTGAGCTGCTCGAAAAAAACAAATATGTTAACAATATAATTCCAGAGGTCTTGCATCCCGTCTAATATGACATTTCGACCGCCGTTATCGACTATATACACCGCGTGCCCCACAGCAGGGTGGGCGCAGGGATGGTGACTTGCGCGTGAATTAGCTTACACTGATAGTGGACGTCATTTGAATCTAACGCGCTTTCTCTTTTCTCAAGCACCTAGGCCTGGTGTTAATTCAAAGTCAAAAAGACCGGAGGCAGGATCGGGAGCATTGGCTGACAAGGATAATCAGCCCGTCCGCGCACGATGGATCGTTTTTTTTTGCAGAAACAGGAAATGGACCGCTGGGATCCCATCTGACTGGGATTGTCATAGAGGCCACATTAGGCAGGATCCGCCGAGCCTTTCTTTTCGTCCCGAGAGGAGGATCGAGTTGTCTCGTCAGTTGGCGGAATTCTGAGCCACGGCTCTTAAAGCACCGTGAAAGTTTGAAAACGCGTCAGATTTGCACTGAACGCCGTTGGGAAGCAGTGCATTAAGTCGACCTCGCTCTCTATTCTCACTCACAGGCACCAGTCCACTGTCTGAGCCGGTCAGTCATCTGGCGTGGGAATTGGGTGCGGGCGACCGGTGTGGCGTAAGCCTGCGCCTAGACATGCCGGCACATCCCATCTTTGGCATTTGTTATGGGTGCCCAGCCCAAATAACGCGTTCCGCACCCCGACCTGATCCCCGTTTCGGTCCGCCGCAAATCCCGCAAGGCCCGTTGTAGGGAGCGCGACTGTGCATAAAGCAACCGACAAAAACCAAAGTAGGCTTCTTTTGCGTTTTCTTCAATTTGCGATGGTTGTGGAATCTGACCGAGAGTTGTAGGATATGTGGAGGTGGACAAACATGCACAACCGGGCCGGGAGGGAAAGTACACGGCACGGGCAAATAAAACCGGTTTAGTAAACACTGGTAGGGTTTCTTGGCTTAGTGTGCACAGTATTGTGACCTCTATTACTGCTGCAGATATGAACGTGTCTCACTAGGTCAACGCAGATGCTGAAATAACGTCAGCAGCACGGACATGCGGTAAGGCTACTTGGGACGCAACTCTTGAGCTCCTGTCGTTTCTCTGTGGCCTCGTTTATACGGTCGAATTCGAAAGTTGCAGCTTTTATCTTTGCGGCAGTGGGCCATATACGCCGATCCTTGAGAAACGTTCCATAGGTATGGTGTTTGACCCCAGATTTGGGGAATCCATTGCAGTACAAATCCATTTGAATTTTAGAGAACGTGAGGATAAATAGGGTTCCGCGGGGAACCTGGACTTGCTTCATCCCGTTCATTCTGACGAAGGCCTCCAATGCAGATCTTTTGCTGATAGCACCTTTTGCATATTTTCCCCAGATAACATTTTCGGGTCCACGAACTCTATTCGACGTCAAACTTCAACTTCAGGAGAACACTCCAGTTGTCAGCATATTGTTGATTTCTGTTAGATAGACGTAAGCGATGAGTAAGTCAGTCCGAACGTTCTGTCATTTTTCTGGTGGGTGACAAACGGCGGCGTCTGTTAATGGTTGTCCCGTATAAACGGCATTTTCTTTCTTCATTGCGTAAAGAAGACCGACGTCCTGCAAACAGGGTATACACATGGGTTAGTGGGGGATGGTTTCAAAGAAATATAGTCAGAGTTATGAAGGTACCGAAAGTCCAGGAAGAAAACGGAGTAGCAAGTGTGGACTGAGTTGACGATGGTAGCTGGAAGAATGCTCCTTCAAAAGTCAGCGTGAAGGAATTTACATGTGATTTTGATTTCTGCTAAACAGCGTGGAGAACATTCCTAAGTAATCGCCATTTAACGATGTTTCAGAAAATCCGGTTCACGTTTCATGATTTGAGACGGACGCTTTCTGTTTGATACCACCTAGACGTAGGTCAGATCGCCTCAGATTCATACTTTCCTGCTGTTTTTGAGAACATAAGATCCCGGTTGTAATTCCTTCAGAAAATTAAATATTAATTACACCTCTCCGTCTTGGTGCTCATAAACGCTGTCATTGTGGGTTTTCCCTAAATGCTCGGGAGTGGCAGAACTGTTTAACTGTGGTTTACTTGTTTCAAATACGACCTACATCATGCGTTATGTGAGGATGTTTTCGGTTTCTGTTCAAGCCCAAACCTGGAGTCGATGGCCAGAACGGGAGTAATTCTGTTCACATTCTTACAGTATATTTGGACGTTACTCCCCCTAGAGGAACTTAAGTAGCCAATCATAAGTAATATATTTTCGCGAGATAAGCAAAACATAAGAAGCCGATTTTTTCACTGAAATTGTTTAGAGTAATCGTAGCTCAATTTAAGTGTTTTTGTTGCTCTTAAACGACAATAATTTCCTCCACTTAACGATTCGGAAAGGTTTATTGATATTTCATTTGTGAGATCTCAGTCTAGTAGACATACTAGCTTAATATTTTTCTCAGCGATTTGTTGAAAACTGAAGGTAATTTTAGACCACTAACTACTCAGCAACTCCTGCATACTGTGCACAACTATCTTAGTCAATGTTGGAGACTACCTGTTCTGGAGACGATGACCTCCTTTTCGCTGCTGAACTTAAATATTTTTCCATAAAAGTGCAACTTACAGTCCGTTTGCAACTACTTTTCACATCGCTGTCAACAGTTGTCCTATAGATAAAAAAAGCAGGCGAGCTTCTAGCATGTAGACAGTTTCTTTCTGAATTTAGAGGGTTAGCAGAGATTGTTAACAAATCTGGAAATAATTTTAAGGATATCTGTAAGGTCATCGAATGTGCGTGAAGCAAGTTTTGCAGCTTACGGCCGTCCAGGCAAGACTGAAAATGTACTATAAAATTGCATAATTTTCGTCTCAATTATCCCTAGTCCCAGCCGCAGCGCAACGTTATGAGTGAAACACTAACCACTTGTCAGTAAATGATATTTTACCGCATTCCCAACTCAGGAGGGTATTTTGAACAAGCATACGCATCGCACGTAAAAGATGGCTGGGAGTTACATGGGCCAGCTCTCTCGGTTGACACTCTCCGGCAACATCAAAGAGGTTTGGTGTCAGCTCAAGGAGACGGTCCACAGCCTCATCTCCAAACGCTGTCCAATTACGCGCAAAAGATCAACGAATAGACCCCGCTGATTGACTCCGTCCCCACGGAAGGAAGTTAAAAAGAAGAGGAAGCTATGGAAAAGATTCCTCATTGCCCAAATGCATGAATCCCTAAACAGTTATAAGCTACAGAGAAACCGGCTCAAAATTCTCATCGCCAGAAATCGGCAAGTCTTCGAAAAGGATCTTTTGACCCGTACCATGGCTAATTCCAAAGGCCTTCACAGTTACATGGGGCAGGGCGCGCAGAACAAAAGGTCTCGTCCCACTGCTGCGAACGGTTAAGGATTTGGAAATCTCAAATGACAAGGATAAGGCTGAACATCTCTCTTAGCTCTTCCGGTCCGTCGTGACAAGTGATCCCATTTTTTCCCACTCACTTGTGAAACCGAAGAAACGCCTGCCATCGGAAAAGTCTTGCTCGCCTAAGCAATCGTTCAGAAAGAATTGCTAAACCTGAAGCAATCGACCTCTTCAGGCCCTGGTGCAATCCCGACGAAGCTGCTGAAGAAGCTAGCTCCCGAAACGTCCGAAGCGTTAGCCATACTCTCCCAAACGTCATTTGCTACTGGGTGCCAACCCTCCGATTGTAAGTCTGCTACCATCACTCCGCTTCTTAAGGGTGGAAGTCGTCCGTTTGCCAGTGATTCTTACCTCCATCTGTTGCAAAATTAGGGAGAAAATCTTTAAGAAAGCGTTGATACACTTCCTCGTTCAGCACCACCACCTCCCAACATGGCTTTCAAAGTGGTAGGTAGTGTCTCACGAGTCCGCATTTTTCACTCGAACGTTGGACCAAAGTAGGCGACGAAAGTAATACGGTGCACGTCATCAACATCGGCTTCAAAAAGGCCTTCGACGACATTCTTTACTAACGTCTCCTGCATAAACTGCGCAACGCAGGAATGCGTGGACGACTCCTTGTATGAATACAGAGCTTTTTGACTGGACGGTTCCAAAGACTGTAGGTCGGGCGCCAACAGTCCTCAGAGGTAAGCGTGGTGAGTAGCGTTCCACAGGACTCATGAATGGCTGCGTCAAGGACCTAAACTGTGATGCCATCCTGTTTGCTGAAGATATAAAATTGTGGAAAGTTATTTGCAATGCGACAGATGGAGACCACCTACAAACAAACTTGAACAGGCTCGAGGACTCGTTGAAGAGCTGGTTTACAGTGAGTAACCGATCTCATGAAATATTGACCGAAATTCGGAAATGCGTTTCCGACTAGGAAGGATTACTTAGGCACGGTTACAATATTGATTACCATGCGGCATACTTTTATAATGTTTCGGACTCGTCAGGATGTCGGCTTTTGAGTGCACTCCTTTTCGACCCCCTGTAGAAACCACGCTCGGTAAGAAATGGCTACTTAAGTAACATGCATTTATCACTCTGACTTTTGATGGTCTTATAAATTCAAATATATTTTATAGAAAACATGCATACAAATATTATTTCTTTTACTCGTTTGGTGGAAAATCACGTTATCTTTACATTTTATACCTGAAGGAAGGGTATATGTAGGTTTTGAAAAATTTTCTCAATAGTCAAATAATTTAGAGGTTGATCGACCGTAGTATTAGCCTTCGGCGATTTCAGTTTACAAGGTGCTTGCTTTTGGCGTAAGGAAAATCATATATTCCTCTGTGCCTTTAAAAATATACCATGTAGAGTTAAGGAAATATTGCAATGGATTCCGACCATACTCTACATTTCATGAGAAGCATTGGCAAGCGGACATGTGCGAGGCTTTATGAATGGACATTGCACGGCCTTAATAATCTCATAATTAGAAACTTTTTCAAAACCTATTTATATTCCGAGCGCGGTTTCTACAGGAGGTCAAAACGGAGTGCACTCAAAAGCCGGCATCCTGACGAGTCCGAAACATTATAAAATTTTGCCGCATGTAAATCAATATTGTAACCGTACCTAAGTAATCCTTCCTAGTCGGAAACGCATTTCAGAATTTCGGTCAACATTTCATGAGATCGGTCACTCACTGTTTGTCCTTCAGTGTAGGTAAGTGCAACTTCCTTCAACCCGGCAGCTGCAGAGCCTTCAGTCATAGGGCCTACTTTCTTCACGGCACACCACTGCAACAAGCTGACGGTCAGAAGGACTTGGGTGTGTAAATTACATTTTTATTCAAACCAACACTGAAACGGGCGAAGGCAGCTAAGTCGGCCATGGCAACATTACGACTCATTAGGCGAGTCTTCATAGAATTTGGCAAGGGCAGTTTTTTCAAAATATTGTGTTCATTCGTGCGGCACCATCTAGAATACGCCATACAGGTACGGAGACCCTGGACTGTCATAGGCTATACTGTATTAAAGAAGGTCCAGAGACGGACGGCAAAAATGAAAAAAAGTCTAGGAGCAGACTGTCAACTCTCAATCTGTTTCCACCTTCCTACAGGCAGCTACGCAGTGATCTTATACTAACCTTCCGCATGTTAAGCGGCCTAGACTGTTGCTTGGTTCTTAGCGATTATTTCAATCAAGCTAACTCGAAAAATCTACGCGTTCATCCCCTAAAACTGCGCGCAGGGGAAGATAGGATCAGTGGACGAAAGTGGTTGCAGCATGGTTGCAGCGTTGAAAGCAGTGCATACTGATGTTGTACTCTCCACCGGTGTGAGCCCATTTAAGTGTAGACCCGAGGTGCATCAAGCATCGCAATTACCGAGAGGTCGAATATAGTTGCCGGCGATGTCCACCGTGTGCTCCGCAGCAACGCGGAGCAGGGACGGTGACTTGCGCGTGAATTAGTTCAAGGTTGGGTAACCAAATAATCGTCGACTGAGTGGCATTAACCATAAAGCACACAAACTCCTCACATGCATGAGAGTGTTCCAGATCACTTGAGATGGAGCCGTGACAGCCTGTCTCTCAGCCCACCAGTCCGCCACTCCACACAACGCACACGACAACTGGGAAGACTGTGTGGACAGAGTTGGAGCGTCAGTCGTCGGCCTTCCGAGCCACGGCGCTCGACGCAGCGTCTAAGACTCCGACCACACATGCAGGATAGAAGCCGCATAGAGAAGGAGCCGACACGCACACTCCCCACTTGCGTGAGAGATGGCAGTTGGGTGCTTGCGGTGGGTGGTGTTGCGGGGCGGTAAGATGCTGGTGAGGGAGAATTTAGTGGTGTGATTTAGCCGGCAGTTTTCTACCGCAGGTTTTCGTGGACGCGTATGTAACCTAATAGACCCTTGTGGTGAATAAATGTGCGAGTGTAATTTGGACAGTGGAGGCAGATGCGGCATGTGTAGGATGGTGCTCCAGGCACTGGTTCGCCAGTCTCTGCGATGGACTCGCAAGTGACTGACCAGGCCAATGTGTGAGGTGAAGATGCGGACGCAATGAGGACAGGTATAAACCAGGTCCTCACCACTGGTGTCAACGGTGTGGCGTTGGTGTTTGTCGGTATGTCAGGATTGTGTGTAGTGTTGACGGGAGTGGTAGGCGTCACAGCGGTAGACGCTGAGGCGGTGGTGGTGGTGGTGGTGGTGGTGGTGGTGGTGGTGGTGAAGAAGGAGGAGGAGGATGGAAGTGGTGGTTCGGAAGGACGGTCAGAGTTAGTTAACGGCGTAGAAGGTGAGGGAGAGGTGGACGGAGAGATGATGGTTGGCGCAGTCCGAGTGCTGCAGTTGGTCTGAAGGGGTCCAACACGTCCAACTGGCACTCAGAATGTCCGCTGACACCGTGGACACCTTGGACGCGATTGGGCGTTGGCGTTGTGAGGGGAGCGCAGCTGAGATTTGCGTGCTTCTCGTTTGGCTTTCGCGGCGGCGATACGGGTCGCCTCGTAAATCGCTCAACCTGTCATCACTGCCCTCCTTCAGGTCGGTTGGTTTCGGGCGAGGTCTCAACAGTTGGCCGGGTTGATCTGCGTAGGCTCTAAGGGAGTCTTCAGTGTGTCCTTGTATTGACGGATTTGGCTCCCTTGACAACAGTAACCCGTGGCGACATCTCCATAGAAGACTCGTTTAAGTAGCCGCTCATTGTCCATCCGCACGAGATGGCCGGTCTAGCGTAGATGCAGTTGTGTAAGCATGGCGTAGATGCTGAAGATTCCCGTCCGCTCCAGTATGTCCGTGTCGGAAATCCGATCCTACCACCTAAGCTTCAGCATCCGTCGAATAAAACTGAAGTTGAATTGGTTGAGTCTGCGTACCTGCTTCATGTACACAGTCCAGGTCTCCGCTCCATACAGTAGTGTTGGTAGGATGACCGCCTTGTACATGTTCAGTTTCGTGCTGAGCTGAAGTCCGTGACGGTTCCAGACGGTGTTCTACAGACGATTGAAGGCATGGCTGGCCTTGGAAATGCGGCGAGCAACTTCGTCGTCGATTTTGGTGGCGCTGGAGAAGGTGCTGCCCATACGCGAAGTTGTCTACCACATGCAGTTGAGTTCCGTTCACGCTGATATGCGGCACAATGTGGGCAGCGTTGGGTGGCGGTTGGTGCATAACCACCGTCTTCTCCGTGTTGATGATCAGGCCGAAGTTCTTGCAGACAGCGGCGAAGATGTTCATACTCCTTTGCATGTCTCCCTCCAAGGTAACGTTGAGGGCACAGTCATTGACGAAGAGAAGTTCGTGGACGGTGATTGTGGATATACGCGACTGGAAGTGCATCCGCCTGTGGTTGAGCAGGTGGCCGTCCGTCCTGTAGGCGATGCGGTTCCCGTGGCGTTCATCACGATAGGCGTCCATCATCATGGCAGAGAACATGAGGCGGAAGAGGGTAGGCGCGAGGACGCAGTCCTGCTTCATTGCGTTGGTCATTGCGAATGCCTCTACGCAGCTCTACTGTCCATGACGCGCCATCATGCCACCGTGGGGCTGACGCACCATGTACGTGAATCGTCCGGGACAGCCGAATTTCCGCATGATTTTTCACAGTTCCTTGCAATTTACCTTGTAGAATGCTTTCGTCAAATCCACGAAGGTAGATAACAGACGGGTCCGCCCGTCCCGACACTTCTCCTGCAGTTGACAGGCGGCAGAGATCATGTCGGTGGTCCCACGATGACGGCGGAATATGCACCGACTTTCCGGCAGGAGACCCTGCCCCAGATGGCTGTTCAGGCGGTTGAGAAGGACGCGAAAGAAGATTTTCCTGGCGACGTTCAGTAAGGAGATGCCTCGATGATTGTCACAGAGCTGGCGATAACCTTTCCGCTTATAGAGATGGACGATCTTGGCGTCCTAGAAATCCTGCGCGACCTTTCCTTGACAACACATCTCCTGGGAGAGCGCAGCCAGGTGATCCATGAGTTGGGGGCCACCGCGCTTGTAGATCTCAGCAGGGATCGCGTCCAATCCGGGCGTTTTCACGCTGGAGAGCTGCTGCACGGTCCAGATGGTTTCGTGGAGAAAGGGCGGCAGGTCGAGGTCGACGTTGGTCTCCACTTGCAGCAGACGGGCGACGGCGACGGCGGCGTCAAGGATGGTGGAAAGACGGTTGAGGACGCCTCGGAAGTGCTCGGTCCATCGCCGTAGAATTTGTGTCTTTTCGCAGAGTAGGGCTCTTCCGTCGGCGCTGAGAAGAGGTGCAGTACCTTTGGTGGGCAGACAGTAGACAGCTTTGATCGCGGATAAGAAGTTCTTCCATTTGTTGCGGTCTGCTTACCCTTGGATCTGACGTGAATAGTAATGTCCTCGCGAAATAACGAGTTATATCTCACGAGCCTTCTGCCTGGAAGACAGCAAGTAAAACTGAGCAGTGAATAATATAGATATTCTGAACGTTAAGTAACCTGACAACAGAGCGCGACAGCAAAGCAGGCCAGCAAGGGGGGTTGTACAGGTATGTTGTTTTTTCGTCACATTCAAACAAGCAATCCGGTCAAAGAAAATGGGACTAAATTGCCAAAGGTATGTTAGTCAGGTACCTCACCAAAGTACCCCCATACTAGAACGGAGGACGATGTAATACGGCGCCGGAGGATATGCATAAGCCTAGAAAAATGCGCAACTAAACGATCGGGGAAATGAACGTGACGGCCACCGCGAGTGATGAAAGCAGGAGGTGCCGTCGAAGAGGGTTGACTGCGTGCTGTGGTGGAGAATGATGTTGCAGTTGGATGCTGCAGACATGTAGGGAGAGGAAGTTTGCGGGACGGAGGGGTAGAGGGCCAGGGAGGGGAAGGGCGAGGCAGTGCGCAGGGTAAACGATCAGGGGATAGGGAAGATGGAGGAACAGGGGTTAGGGGGTCAGCACATTTTTGTCCTTGTGACAGGTCCGGCGACTCCTCTGCAACAGCAGCCTTGACCCGGTCGACACTGACCACGTCCTCCCCGTCACCGCGAAGAATCCGGCAGGTTTTGGCGTTGCGTGCGAGCACGCGGAACGGTCCTTCGTATGGTGATTCCAGCGGCTGGCGCACACGGCCACACCGGACGAACACACGAGTACAATTGTCCAAGTCTTTTTCGACGTAAGACTCAGTCATTGGAGTCCGAGGTGGAACTGAGGAAAGCGAGCGCATAAATTGACGCAAACGGTGCACAAGGTCGTCAGGAGTCTTGTCGACTCCAAGAGAGGTTGGGGTGACCATCTCACCTGGCAGTCGGAGGGTAGTGCCGAAAACCAATGCAGCTGCGCTACAGCCCAGATCCGACTTCAGAGCTGCGCGGATGCCGAGGAGTGCGAGAGGAAGGTTGTCCGACCAGTTTCCTGGATCTTCTACGGCACGCAGGGCGGTCTTTGGCTGGCGATGGAAACGCTCAACCATACCGTCGGCAGGTGGGTGGTAGGTTGTCGTCCGAATGCGTGTGCAACCAAGGAAATTCAGTAGCGTTTGGAAGAGGGTCGACTCAAACTGGGCACCACGATCAGTCGTAACCGTGGATGGGGCACCGAACATGGCGACCCAACGACTGACGAAGACCTTCGCGATGGTTTCAGCCTGCACATTCGGCAAAGGAATGGCCTCAGTCCAGCGGGTATATCGATCGACGCAGGTAAGGAGGTGAGTGAAACCATTGGATGGAGGCAAGGGGCCTAAGACATCCAGGTGCACATGGCTGAACCGTGCGTCGGGACTGGGGAAAGTGCCTGGTGGGGACTTGTAGTGACGTTGCACCTTGTTGCGCTAGGAGTTCAGACACGACCGGGCCCAAGCTTTGACGTCATTGTTCATGCCAGACCAAACAAATCTTTCCGCGAGGAACTTTTGAGAGGCTCGGATCCCAGGGTGGGAGAGCCCATGCAAAGTTTGAAATACAGCCTGACACATCGAGGCGGGCTCGAAAGGGCGATGAAAAGGAGTCGAGATGTCACAAAGTATGGTACCAGAGCCGATGGTCAGAGGAACGCCTTTCAGTTGAAGACCACTAACAGACGATGGCCTCCTGTACGAGACCGAAAGCTCAGACTAATAAACCCACTGTCCCTGAGATCGGATCTTCATCTTCTTTACACTAACAGGCTCTTCGCCAGGACAATCGACTCGCTGTTGCTCGACCGCCATGGCGCAAATATCGATCCCGAGTGAGGGTTGGAGGGAAGACAGTGAGGGCCTTGACAGCATATCAGCCACCTCATTCTTCGTGTCATCAATGTGGCGGATGTCGGTGGTGAATTGGGAGATATAGTCCAGATGAGCGATTTCCCTCGGATTGCACTTGTCGGAGTGGGACCGAAGTGCAAAAGTCAACGGTTTGTGGTCCGTGAAAAGAGTGAGGTCTCGACCTTCAAGGAAATGTCGGAAATGCTTCACAGCCAGGTAGATGGCAGGTAGTTCACGGCCAAAGGTACTGCAGCGTGTCTCAGCTGGTAAGAGCTTTTTGGAGAAAAAGGCAAGTAGTCGAGTCGGACCAGCAAGGTGTTGTTGAAAGGCTGCACCTACGGCTACGGTCGAAGCATCTACCATCAGGGACAGCTGAGCTTCGGGAGCGAGATGCGTGAGTAAGGTGGCATCGGCAAGGGAATTCTTGATTCCCTCAAAGGCGGTCAGTGCTTCACCAGTCAGATCGAGGGGGCCTTTGGAATCAGAAAACATGTTGGTGAGCGGCAGCATGAGGTCAGCACAGTTCGGCAGGAATCGACGATAAAAACTGACCATGCCGAGGAATCGCTGCAACTGACGCTTGGAAGTTAGTGGAGGGAAAGTACGAATTGCTGCAACCTTGGAGGGGAGGGGACGCAAACCTTCAGAGTCGACCTGATGACCGAGGAACTCGAGCGAAGGCACACCCAGCGCGCACTTGGAGGGGTTGATGACAACGCCAAACTTGTCAAGGCGGTCAAACACCAAGGCCGGATGCTCTTTGTGTTCTTCCTCATCCCGGATGGCCACCAAGAGGTCATCAATGTAGGCGTACACAAAGGGTAGGCCACGTCAGAAGTGGTCGATGAACCTATGGAACGTTTGAGCGACATTAGGAAGACCGAACGGCATGCAAATTAACTCGAAAAGACCGAAGGGTGTAGTGACAGCTGTTTTAAGTATGTCCTCAGGGTCGACTGAAATCTGATGAAAAGCACGCACCAGATCAATCTTCGAGAAAACAGCCTTGCCGAAAAGGGCTCCAGCAAAGTCCGATCAGGAATGGTAGCGCTGTTGAGGGCAAGATAGTCGCCACAGGGTCTCCAGTCACTTTATGTCGTCTTGGGCAGCTTGTGCAGTGGGGACGGCCAAGGGCTCTCGGACGGTCGAATTATTCCCAGTTGCAGCATGTGTTCAAACTCCGCCTTCGCGGCCTGGAAACTCTCCGGCGTTAGTCGTCTCGGCCGAGCAAACACAGGAGGACCTGAAGTGCGGATATGGTGCACAACATCATGTTGGACCTCACTACTGCGAAACTGGAGGTTACTTACAGTAGATGTGCTAACTCATGAAATGTCAACCAAAATTTCGAAATGCGTTCTCGTTTCGAAAAGATAAATTAAGTAGTGTTGTAAAACAAATCATGATTAAGGATAAATCTATAATGATCCAGTTACCTCAGCGTGTCGGCTTTCGAAAGAACGTATTATCGGCTGCATGCAAAATCTATACTCTGCAAAAAATGACTACTTAAGTAGCATGCAATTTTCGCATTGATTTTCGATGCCCTTGAAAATTCAATTATATTTCACGGAAAACATACATAAAAATATTCATTCTTTTACTTATTCGATAGAAAATCACGTCTTTTTCCAATTTCATACTCCAAAGAAGAGTATAATTCGGTTTTATAAAAGTCTCTAATTGTGAGATTTTTTAATACCGTTGAATGACCGTTCATGAAACGTCATGTATCTGCATTTACGAATGTGGCTTGTAAAGTTAACAATGTTGCATGCATTTCTCTACGGTGTTAAGAGGAGACCATATGAGGTTCATAAAATTAAGCAGTGGATTTGAGCAATATTGTTAACTTTACAAGCCACATTCGTAAATGCAGATACATGACGTTTCATGAACGGCCATTTGACGGTATTAAAAAATCTCACAATTAGAAACTTTTTTAAAACCGAATTATACTCTTCTTTTGTGTATGAAATTGGAAGAAGACGTGATTACCTACCGAATAAGTAAAAGAATGAATATTTTTATGCATGTTTTCCGTGAAATATAATTGAATTTTCAAGGGCATCGAAAATCAATGAGAAACTTGCATGCTACTTAAGTAGTCATTTTTTGCAGAGTATAGATTTTGCATGCAGCCGATAATACGTCTAAGAAGCATTTGCCGAAATGGGCTAGCAATATATGTATCCAAGACAGATAAGTTGGGGGGGTCAGTAAAGGGAGTTAGTCCACGAACAAACAGACCGGTTGTGCGGTCGAGGAGACGGGCACATCGGCAGTCAACAAGGAGATCGAACTCGGCAAGAAAGTCCGAGCCAAGGATTGCATGAGGGACCTCAGCGATCACAAATATCCAGTGGATGACCGACGAAGGCCAATGTTCAGGGTGAGGGACAGACTGCCAAAAGTGGGAATGGGGGAACAGTTGGCAGCTTGGATGCGAAGACCAGGGCTAGGGAAACGACGGTCGGCTGCAGTTGGGGAAACAACGCTGATTTGGGCCCCAGTATTCAACAGGAAACGTCTGTGAGTCGCAGTGTCGCAAACATAGAAGGTGCGACCAGAGCCGGAATAGGCAGAGGAAACGGTCGCGTCTATTCTCTGGCTGACTGGTTTCCCTATTTCGGGTGAGGAAGAGCGACTGGCCTTTACACCGAAATTAGTGTGATACTAACAAGTATCGGCAGTCCAAGGTCGCGAACGGGAACTACGACGGCTGCGTGAGCGACTGGAAGTAAGGCGTGCGAGCTGTAATTTAAGCGAGGCCATCTCATCCGTCATGGCCGATACCTGGTTCCTTATATGCTCATTCACCATCGATGAGGATGTGGAGATCTGAACAACGGAAGATGACTGGAACCGCTGCACATCTATCATCCGATCCGCCATTTCAGCCAGCCGTGAGACCGTGAGATCTTGAGAACCGGACTCCAGGACCGTTTGAACATCTGCAAGCAGACGCTCTAGAAACATCTTGACGAGTTTCTCGTCAAATTTCATGTCTTCAAGGACAGAACTCATTCGATGTAGGAGTTCTGAGGGCTTCCGGTCACCCAGGGACTTCTCCTTAGGAAAATGGTGATACCACTGTCGGTCAGACACAGCATTACGTCGAAGAATTTCTGCTTTTAACGTGGAGTAGGGAGCATCTGCAGGAGGATTAGCTAGCAAGGACTGTACTTGAGAGATAACACTAGCGGGGAGAACCTCCACAAGTTTGTGGTATTTCGTCAGCTCCTTAGTAACGTTAGCAGAATAAATGGCTGATTCTATACGGATACAGTAAACTTCTGGAGGGTGTTGCCAGAATTCAGGCACGGTAAAATTGATGGCATGACGGGAATGGGCGGGGTATCAAGTTGTTGGTTGGAATGAGGCATAATAATGAAGACAGAGATGATAAATTATCAGAATTTGTTAGAAAAGTAGACGTAAATGAATTAGAAATTCACAAACAAAGGGTACGTAAAATGTTATTCAGTATGACAGAGAAAGGTATAACGTCTGCGTTAACGTCGGGAGTCACCAATGACGTGAATAGTAATGTCCTCGCGAACTAGCGGGTTATATCTCACGAGCCCTTTGCCTTGAAGACAGCAAGTAAAACTGAGCAGTGAATAATATAGATATTCTGAACGTTAAGTAACCTGACAAAAGCGCGCGACAGCAAAGCAGGCCAGCAAGGCGGGTTGCACAGGTGTGTTGTTTTTCGTCACATTCAAACAAGCAATCCGGTCAAAGAAAATGGGACTAAATTGTCAAAGGTAAGTTAGTCCGGTACCTCACCACAGATCTCCTCGGCTAAGCGTCCTGTAGCACCCGAAACCTCTGTTGTGCAAGGAGGCGACTACGGTAGAGAGCGGCTCTGTTGTTGTCGGTGGGACGATCGACGTAGGCTTCGTGCAGGCGATTCTTCTCGGCGATAAGGTTGCTGATGACGGCGTCGTTGTTGTCGAACCAGTCCTGGTGTTGACAGCGTGCGCGATCGAGGACGGCCAGAGCCGTCTACTGGACTCTCTCTCGCAGTCTAAACTATCGGTTCTCCACGGAGGCGCTCTCGTCAGCGACAGCAGCGAATGGAAGGTTGGCTAGTCGTTGAGTTAGCTCCTTGCTGAAATGGAAATCGTGAACAGGCAAAGACAAAAAGTAAATACTCAGCTTACCTGGAGGTAGCTTTCCTTGTGGTCTCCTGCGAGGCTATAGGCGAATCCGTATCTTCGAGATGACGAGGCGATGGTCGGCGCACCCGTCAGCACCCGGAATCGCCTTTGTCACCAGCACGTCCCATTGCTCTCGCCTGTGGACGAGGACATTGTTTAGGTGCCAGTGTCGCGACCGAGGGCACATCCAGGTGGCCTTCTCTCACATCGAGAGGCGGAAGAAAGTGTTAGTCAAGATAAGCCGGTGTTATGCGCATGTCTGTAGGAGGAGCAGGTCATCGCCATTGGAGCCGTTGAGACCATGGGGACCTAGCGCTCCTCGCCAGGCAACATGACCTCTACCGACGCGGGCGTTGAAGTCGCCAAGGACAATCAACTTGTCCGCCTTCGACACAATCGCCAAGAGGGCGTGCAGGTCCTCGTAGAATTTGTCTCTTGCGGCGGCGTCGGGGCTGGTCGTCGGCGGAGCGTACACGCTGATGATGGTGGCGAATTTGTCTTCCCGGAGAGGCAGGCGGAGGCTCATCAGGCGATCATTTATGTCCTACGGCAGACGGGGCAGTCGTCCCACCATGTCGTTCCACGTGTCAAAGGCGACGCCCGCGTCCTGTCTCTCTGCCATGGGGCGACCGCTCCAGAAGAAGGTGTGGCCGGCACCCACCTCCTCCAGTTGACCTTGTTCGGATAAGCGGATCTCGCTGAGTGCAGCGATGTCCACGTTGTATCACGCCAGTTGCTGAGCCACTAGCGCCATCCTCCGTTCCGGTCGGTTGCTCCTCAGATTGTCTAAAATGGAACGAACATTCCAGGCTGCTGGAGTGAGGGGACCCACGCTACCAGTGGGGTGGCGGGAAGAAGGAGGATAAGGAGGAGAAGAAGAAACAGGTGTAGAGAAAGAAGAAGAAAAATAAGGAGGAGAACGAGTGTTGTTGTTGTTGTTTTTGTTGGATGTTTCGACCGTGAGTTTAACGTCTGCGACCACGGTCAGCCTGCAGACGGCGTGGTTCCCCAGCATTTGTTTAGGGCACCTCTTCTAGCCGATTCCTCTCGCGGGGGCGAGTAGTCTTACCCTAAATAGGACCGCTCAATTATGTCAGGCGCTGTGGGCCACGTCTTTTATGAAATCAAGGAACGACCCGAGTTAGCCTGGAGAGCCTTTCACATCGCCGTAAGTTTGTGGCCTCCTGCGGTGCACCTGACGGAGCCTCGTCTCGACGATGCCGATGCAAAGATCCATTCGGCCAGCATAGCCGGGATTACCGTGTGCGGATGTGCACACTCGGATACCCTCACCTGGTTTAGCCCACCAGTCGAGACGGTTACCGGGATATGGCCGCTAGGCAGAGCCTAGGTTCGGAGGGCCATATGTGAGAGTTGGGTGACAACAAATGGACGCTAGGCGTAGTCTGCAGCGGCAAGCAGGTGAGCGACCTACTACGACCGCCCTCATCTGCCGCAAAGATTGTGGTGGCCTAAAAACTAAAGTGTTCAGGAAAGCGACAAATACGACGCAAATACTGAACTTCAACAGCAACCACCCGATCAGTCACAAACGCAGTTGCTTACGGACGCTATACCGGCGCGTTGAGACGCAATGCAGTGAAACCGAAGACAAAGGTGACGAATTACAATATCTTCGACGGGTACTGAGAGCTAATTGCTGCCCGATCAGCTTTGTCGACCAGTGCATACGAAAAGGACACCAGAGATCATGTCCAACCGGCCCCAAATTTTGGCGGGCTCTTCTGTGCGTGAAGAACGTCTCGGACGCCGTCCATCGTCTTCTTACTCCAGTTGGAGTTAGGGTGGCACACAGGCCAGAAGCAAACATTAGGCGCCAAGTCATGAGGCCGAAAGACCCACTGCCACGGCAGGAAACGTCAGGAGTCGTTTACCAGATCTGGTGCAATTGCGGACAAAGCAACTACGTCGGAGAAACTGGGAAATTACTCCGGACGCGAATAGCCGAGCACACAACAGCAGTTAGGCGGGGAGACGTTAGATCTCAGGTGGCGGCTCGGTTGACGGGATCCGGCCATATTTTCAAGTTTCAAGAGGCCGAAATCCTCGCAAGGGGTGAAAACCGCGTGAGCCGCGGACTGCTCGAGTCATGGTCCTCAGGCCCGTAATCCAACAACAAGCGCAATGACCTCCCGTTACCATATTCCGTGCTGAGACTACCCCTGGGCA
>CACRXP010000764.1:18651-77180 GCA_902702965.1 Spirometra erinaceieuropaei
TGCCATCGTTCACAATCGGATATGACATAACTTTTTAGGTATCGCTCTCATTTTTTCCAGAATTTGCCTTTTGATGACTGCAACAACATGGATTTAAGAAATGCATGGGAACGGTATTCTGTGACGTCATGTGACCGATTATTTTACTAGTCTTTGAAAGCGTTTATTTTAATTAAGAGCCAAACTAGGGAAGTACGAAGTGACATTTAAGCTTTCTCGATGCAATACCCTGCATACAATCAGAGCTTAACATTTAGACCCGGGTTATCTAGTTTGGCCTATGAAATGATGAGGTGTTCTTCCTGTAAGGGTGGGATCTAAGCCTTTTCCCGCTGACCAATAAGACGCTTAATGATTAGGGAAGATTGTTATCCAATTGTAAATCAAGCTGCCTACAGGTGGCCAGTCGCAGTATAAAGTGTGTGAATAGTAAACGGACTTGTCAGTATTCGCAGTCTTTGTTATAAATGCTGTAGGCTTAGGAGTATTTTAACCCCACTTGACCATTTGACTTATCATACGGTCAAATCGTTCTTTCTTAAATTGTTTTCATGCTGTTTAGGCTTGAATGCCAGTTTTTTTAATTATGGACGTAGTTTGTTTATACAATCTTCTTTTCTTTGAAGGCAAATGAATATTACCTGTCTCTCGATACTGCTCGTTTTTGGACTGGCATACGCAAGATATATACGTAAGTTACCATTGACCCCCAACTTTTACAGTCTTGTAAAGGAGGATAAGTCCCAAAACTGCCTGTTTGTGCATTCGCTTACGAAGTGTATTAGATTACGGTCACATAGTCATCAAAGACTTTTATTCCAAACTATTTCTCAGAAGTTCTAAAATGAAGATACACGAGTAATGTGGATCCATGTTTACGGTCAGAGATGGTAGAAATTTCTAAACATTAACGTACCAGACTACTATCCTCCAGTTGGTAGTAAGATGAAATCCGCAGCATATGCATGAAGGGAACAGCGAGGTGTTTAAGCAGATAGCTCAAGTTTGACGACCATTTACTGCGTTTTAATCTGCTGGCTTCCTATGAATTCTACTCTTTTCTTGCTCTACTTATAGTGTACTGAAGGCAAACGTTTATTTAAAATGCAGGTTTTTTCATTAGTAACGGAAAGTTTAATCGTGACCGTGCCCTTAAATGGCAGCTACTTTGAAAAGATAACCCTATGCGAATTTGTGTCTGCACTTCTTTGCCTCATGGTGTCGCATGTGGGGCATTCAAGGACCTCCCTTTTTCAACCCCCAACGAAAGTTCGCTGTCTTAGTCACTCTAAACCGAATTTGGGTATTTCTGGATCCCCTGATTTTGTTCAGACGCACACAGTTAAAGGACTTCTACAGATGCAGTGGGGGGTTTTGGAAATAAAATTAACGAAGATTATAGACATCTAAGAAAAAATAACAAGAGTCAAATAAATTCAGTATAGACCAGTCTTAACTCAATGTCAGAAAACGTTGGGACAGTGCAAGAGTATGCAGCTACCTTTTCGCATTCCACGGTATGTTACCTCGAATTTCATCTAGTGAATAATGAAATGAAATGAGTAAAAACTTCGTAGAAGGATGAATCAGATAACTCTGACAAAATTACTCTGCGCTTAGATGAGCAAGAATAATTTCTTAGGGGAACACCGAAGACAACAAATATCGGTTTACATGAAATGGCGATTCCTCTGATGTCTAGCAAAACCAATAAATAAAACGCTCACACTCTGGAACAAATAAGGACAAATTATACAATAAAACAGTAGATATCTGACGTTGTGGTCTGAAAGACGCACTCTTATACAGTGAACCTCAACCGGAAAGGGGAGGCAAATGATACACCATGTCAGTTGGTAGAACCAAGTCAGAATTCAAATCCGCAATTCGACTTTTTTTCAGAATTCTTACTGAGTTTAGTTAATTTTGGGCTTTTGTCCTCGATGGAAACTTCTGTAGCAGAAAGGCGAGGCTGTTTCCAAGGCTACGAAGGATCAGTGCCCAAATGCTATAGACAATGTGTGAAAACAATGAGCAGGAGATAGTCATCTTGTAAAAAATTTCCCAAAATTAATCCGAAGGGCAGAGAAAAGGCACTGAAACTTGTTATATACTAAAACACTGTTCACCTTATTTCAAGTTTTCACCCAGTCAGCTTAGAAAGTGATTAGCTTAATAAGACTTATTCTTTGCGTTAGCACGGGATTCCTTCCCAATTGCGATGCTTACAGAGACGATGGGGCTGGAAGACAACCTTCCAGGTGATCTGTTCGATACTCCTCAATATCTCCGCCACAAAAAGGGGAATATCTTTCGTTTCGGCAAACGCAACTCTTTCGGAAGCATTCAGTACCCTGAAAACGTACGTGGTTCTTTATTTTGACTTTTGCAGACGGTTTGGAAATCATTTTCATCTTTTCTTCTCTTTTACGGTGCAGAATAGAACAATAAATTTCTGTAAGCGCATAAAATAAGTCTGCTTTCGACAAAGTGCAAGCTGGTTTTACCGTAAAAGTATGGCTCAAATATAGCCATGTCGTGAAATATTTTCACAAATACCGCATCTATTAGAAAACACTAACATTTTAACAAGGTCATTCCTTTTAACGCACGAGGACGTGACGAGGCACTAAGAACACTTAAATTCCATGTAACTCTCATGGCCTTATGATGATTACCGAAAATATGTGTTTGTCATCTGACTTTACAATTAATTTAGTTTTAATATCATTCGTTACAGTCATAGAGGAAGACCCAATAACACCGATAAGTCAGGAACTACCAACGGTAAACTCATTAGAGAGGACTAAAGGCACTGGCTGTGTAATCTATCTGAAAGTACTGCCAATCAATCCAAGAAAGTCTAATAATAGTTGGTTTACCAAATTATTCGGTTTTTTGTCATTTCGGAAGTACCATCTCATTTTTCATTTGAAATAATGCAAAGCAGATTTAGTATGGAAATCGCCTTCTTCTGTGTAATATGGCTTGCACAGTAACATTCTGAAATTCAGCGTGGATCATCAGGTTCTGCAGTATTCATGGTGAAAGTATCAATTTTCCCGTGATGTAACTTACAGAATCCCTGTCAAAAAATGCTCAATGACAAATGTTTACGTCGATGACACAGGATATTGAACTAATTTAAAATTGCATTCAGCGTTTCTAGTGATAATTAAATAAGCTCAGAAAAAATGGCTGCAGACTTAGCATTGTGAACATGCAAAAAACATTTGTGGCTTGGACTGCATTTGCTAGTCGAAGTTAAGTTCCGTTTCTTGGAGGAAAAGCCTGTCCAATCGGAAGAAGGAACTATATGCTAGTAGCAGGTCCAAAATAAAACGGACGGTTAATTCATTTCGTTTGATGTTTTTTGTTGTTCACGGAAGTTAAGGACTGACTTTTTGTTGACTGCAACGACAGAACGTGCTTTATCATGTCACCTACAGTCTTAACAAAACGCGTAAACGTAGGTTTCTTGATTAAAATCTCCGCGGAAAATTTGTTGCATCCTGCTCTAAAAAAACAGCATCTCAACGGTAACACGAGAGACAGATAGAAAAAGGACATATTCCGTTTGAAATATTGTGTGCTGTAGTTTGAAAAATTGGAAAATGCTTATTCATTCGATTGCTCCTTGAATTGTTAGAATAGTCTTGTAAGCACTTTAAGGAAGCTTTGACAAGCAATAAGAGGGAAGACAGAAATTTCAGAGCTGTTAATGAACTGTGTGAAATCGTATTCCGACTTCTGAATTCTCGAAAAATGTATTATCAGCTCTACAATTTCCAGACGCTCTGTCTGCTAACTGGGTATAGCAGTACAAAAATAAACCTTGGGCCATTTGTTTTGACCCATGAACTGACTTACGGATGCAGGAGTTCCAGAAATTAGCGAAGTCATACAAGGTCGGGTAGTAAAAGCGTAAGCAAACATACTTTCACTATCATGGGGTAGTTTATTCGTACATGAATACTCCTACCGGAGGCCAGCCATTGCGTTGATTTTCCTACTGCCTCAAAACACGACTACCAGTCCATCGACTGATTTATAAATTTCCCAGACTTTTCTCAGTGACTGCTAGAAGAACAGAAGAAGGCAAGGACATTTATATTAATGCTGCAATGCCATGTCCATTCTGAACGGAAAGTGGGAAACTTTTCTCCCGGAAAGACTCCCCCAGTCAAATGGGCATAATTTACCAAACAAATAGAGATGCCATTATAGAAGTCCTTAAATGCGTTTTCGTTAGGAAACTGTAATTTACGAAAACATATTTTAATCCCTTAACTTCATTCAGACTCGCTGTCCTTATTTTTATGTCACTTTCAAGGGAACTGTTTAGTTGTATCCACTAAGTCGAAAAAAATTGTTTTTGTCCTTTAATGGTATTTCGACTTGAGTCGTGTGGTTGAGGGTGGAGCAGCCAATAAATAAAACTTTAATTTTAAATGCTTTCATCAAGTACTACTCTTCGATCGGAAAAAAGTGTTGTATAGGTAACTGGTCGAACGTATACGACTAGCTGCAAGAATGCACTACTGTAAACATCCACCAAAAGTTTCCCTAATGAGACGGGTAATGGTAGAGTTAAGTGCATTTATCAGACGGACAGTGTACTGTCTGACGACCCCCGTGGAAGCGAATTCGAAATAAAAGAAAAACGTGTCCAATAAAATCTACGTTTTTCACGATGAAGACAAATTGTATGTCACATAAAAGATCATGAACAACTTTTACTTCTAATCATGGATGGGTCCGCGAGGGGTTTTACCGTTCCTAAACCATTTTATGTAATTTTGATTTAATCCTCTCAGACGTGGGCTTTTAGCCGAATGACAAGACGTTTTCTTGCGAATTTTTACTTTGAGTTTGAACTTTATTTCCAACGTCACTACGTATTACCTGGTTGTTTAGACCAAATGGAATTCTGAGTTCCTGTTGACAGAGTTGTGACATTGTCTTACGGCCATGAAAAACGGCGAAATACGGGCATAAATGTATGGAGCTTTTGAGGAGCTTATATATCTAGGACCGCAAAGTTAAGATATAGTCTGTCGTTATTCCTACAAAGAAAGGCTTTTTGACCCGGATAAAGCTTTACCTTTTATAATTATGCGATAAAAATCTTTCGCAAACGTCCTTTGAGACAATGCATGCAACCGAGTAATTACAATTTATTAATTCTCTGGACTATGTTCATTGTAAAGTGGCTTTTTATCTCATTTTAGGAAATGTCGTAGAATAACCTGCGAGGACGGACACTAGGAGTATCGTACCATAAATTATGAAGCCTTTTTTGAATATAATTTGAAATCCACTTAAGGTCCTTTCTACCTCCTCACTTGCTATGTTAGAATGTATAGACAGTTTTCGTCCGCATTAAATAGACGGTAACTGGATATCAGAGGTACCATTAGCAGACTTACATTTTGCATTAAAATTAAATTTCATTTTCGGTTCGGGATGAATTTGGCGAAAGAAGAGTCAGGAAAGGTAATAGTGGAACCAAAACCGAACTTATTGTCCGCGAGTGTGAGTATTTTAATTACAAATTGAACCTCTGAGTTTCTTTACTCAAACTTGAAAAAAAGTGCCACTGACAAAATCCCTTTACCTGCTTGACAACAACCATGCTTTCCGCTTGAAGAATATTACAATTTTCCTACATTCGGTGTGCATATATTTCACTAAGATAATCATGGAGATTATCCTCATTCGGGAAAGTTACATCTAGCAGTTGGAAGAGATTCCAAACTGTCCTTAATCTTTTTAATGTATGTACTACTTCTGTTTTATTATAAACTACCATGTCCTCCAGGAAAGTAGACGGGGTTTTCCCTGGCCGAACTACGAATGCGACTTCAACACGGTGTCTTGTTTTGTCAAAAAATGACAAATGCTCTGTGCTCATCAAGGGCTTTCCAGTATAGGTTTGGATTTTCCCCTGGATCTGTTTAAGGGCCTGAAACTGGAATTGCATTTTGCGCTAATTTAGCTTAGGACAGAATATGAAGGAAGACAGTATAAATGACGACTCACCACTCCCAAAAGGACTGCTAGCGAATGCACCCCCTACGGGCAGTTCGAAAATCCTAATTTGGAATTTGAGTAAATCAAAAGGAACACAGACGATAGCCCAAACTTGCTACTTCTTGAAGACAGCCCAACGGTCTTTTAAAAGGTACTTAACAACAACATTTCTGGCCTTCGTATAAGGACTAAAAATTTCCGTTACTTTCAGCGAGAAACACGAAAATTGACGGGTTGTGCGCGTCACAAGTGGATGGATAGCCAGAAACGGCGATGCAAAAGGTGGTGTTATCATACTGATCAAAAGAGAGAAGTGCAATCTTCATAACAAACCCTTGAGGGAAATTAAATTAGGGACGGTCTGTGCAACAGTTTATTTCAGAGGAATCATAGAATCATATGTCAAAGCTGTCACTCCTGTAAAGGAATATCTCACATTCTGCGTAGTGGTCGGTAAAGGGAGTAGTATGTTATGGCCTCTCAACTGTGCGAAATCCGACTACCTGGACTGAATTCGAGTTGGGACGAGAAACCATAGCACTCCAATGCAGTCAAATGCCCCGCGAGTTGAGGAACGGAGCCCTCACCAACAGCTTTTAATTTTCATAGAAATATTGACGTTATCCGCCTAGCCTGCTGTTTTAAATGATATCTCTTAATTTTAGTAGTCTGAACGTGGTACGTTTTCTTGAGGAATCAGTCTAGCGTCCACCAGATGACGAATAAGCTTACGTCAAATGTGTTTTTGACAGACTTTCAGAATGAGGAATGACTTCATAGGTGTGAAAACCCAGCGGTCTTGTATGCATTAGTCTTTTTAAAAGCGGGTAAAACAATTATAGCAAAATTATGCTTTAACGAATCGAAACGTTCTACCAAATATTACTAATCAGCCAGTGAAGGTCGGGAAATAGACACAACCTCATTCCGCTGCACGAGGGTGTTTGGTTCAACATGTCAAGAACCACCACACAAAACACGGAGAGAACTAGGGTGCGGAGATTTGCAGCGCCAAAACACCCCACTGACTTATCAAAATAGACCGCCCAATTAACGGAAATAAATCGCTTAGAACCTCTTTTATGACATAAGATGTCTCAAGAAATAGCTGTTTTAATCGAAGAAGCAAAGCAATTCAGAAACTATTCACATGGAAAAAATTATGAAGGTGGAGTTATTTTGAGAATCGCATTCATAGACGACGGTCGAAGTTAGTATGATGGGCGCCTCTCAGTCTGCAGCCGAACCGTCAATTGTCATCATTTCACCACCAGCGTTGGATATTGTCGTGATAATTTTCCGACCATCTGACTTACCAATACTGCAACTGGAAACGCCATTCACTCGAACGCTCCTCGTGTGGATATTTACTCTACGCAGGCAACTTTTGAGGGTCGAATATAGAGGATGTGATTGCACTGGTTGACGTGGTGCTGATCAGAGAACCACGAGTTTACCAGTTCAAGACCCACTTCTTGTAAGAATTCGGACTTCGTCGGACTCGAAAGTGTGGTCAAGTCCGTCGCATGGATCGCGATTGGTATGTTGGCGTCACTCCTCCTAACGTTTTCTACGTGCTCGGCCATTCGCGTCTGAAGTGATCTCCCTGTTTCTCCGGAGCATTTCTTTTACCCACACCTGCATCAGATGTAATAAAGGACTCCTGATATTTCCTATCGTGATAAGGGGTCCTCTGGTCGACTGTTGGCACTGGTTAGTGTTAAACTCCTAATAAAAGTGGCGTGCAAAGAAGGCTGACAATTCCAGGGATTTTCTCGAGGTGCAGAAAGGTTCGACAAAGTTTGGAACTGCTGCGGTGGGGCTTGCCATTTTTTCTCTGCATTCATCGGCTTTTACAATTGCGGGAACGACCGTTCTCTCCGAGTAACATGCGCCATGACATCTTCCCTCCATATTCAACGCTCAAAATTTGCCTGCACACGAGGAACGCGCGAGTGAATGGCATTACCAGTCGCAGTATCCGTAAGTCCAATGACCGGAAACTTATCATGACAATAATCAACGCTGGTAATGAAATGGCGGCAATTGACTGCTCTGCTGAGGACGAAGGAGAGTTCATCATACCAAGTACGTCCATCTTCGATGAATGAGGAAGTCGCTAATTTTGGTAGGTATGCGGTCGCATGGCAACTGCATTCTGAAATTTTTACAGCTTCTGAGCACACAACATCCTTACCTGTTTGGTTCGTGTGTGAATTTGATGTGGTTTGTCTGTGTGCTTTGTGAGTCACCACTACGTCCGTCAACCATCCCCTGAGAGGTCGAGGCAGCGAGAGGAGAGAAAAATCGATCAGCACGAGGACGACCAACGTGACACGCCACTTGGGATCTCTGGTCGATTAAGTGCATTTCACGCTTTCACAATGGAGATTTGACCAGGCCCTTCGAAACGTCAGCATCGGTAGGATCCCTGTTGGTAGCCGTACCCACTGAAACCACCATTGTACCTACTGGTTCGATTTCAGTAGGTGTGATTACGTCCTCATTAATACAGAGAAGTGCACGCCTTGAACGACTCCCCTTATGTTCATATGCTTTCTAAGAATCGCAGTTTGGTGTCTACGCTTGTATAACTGTATACGTATATTAAGTAAGCGTAAGAAAGTGATATACCGGTCAGACATTCGGAAACAGGGCTACACGTAAGAAATAACAAATTATATTTCTCTCTTATGCGGAAATCCCTGCAATTATTTGGGCGTGTTAAACTAGGTAAAAAGTTTATCGACGAAAATTTTAACCCTGCCACACTGACTAAAACAATAGCCGAAAATTGTTACTTTATAAGTAAGTCCGCATTTTTATGAACTAAATAGGGATTTGCATACATACTAAGTGCATCAGCTCTTATGTATTCGAATCAGTAAAGTTGATTGCTTAGACAATGGGCCTTTCACCTCTTCTCATAATTGTAAATATCTCTTTCCAGTTTCCTTTAAAATTTTCTAGAAACCCAAATTGTCGTCTCGTGCTATAACTTGCTCGTGTATTTGGGAGTAGAGCACGACTTCGGATTGGCTGACTGTCTGCCAATGATAAGCGAATTTGCCGGTAGACTTTTTGAGTAAGCGAGTGAGGCCACATTATGCTAAGTAGAAGAGTCTGAGCATATGAAGCTAGTTGAAAAATTACCGACACAGACTCACCATACGTTTCTCAATTTTTGGCACTACAACGAACCTGAGAGGGTTGCCGTCCCTCTTCCCTCTCCGGCATGTTGGTCCAGGAGGAACACTGCACAAAATGAGGAAGAAATCACACCTACTGAATTCGAACCAGTAGGTACAATGGTGGTTTCAGTGGGTACGGCTACCAACAGGGATCCTACCTCAGCACCTAAATAAACCTGTTCCGGTGAACCCATCTTCTTCAAATAATTAACTCGGATCTCTCAACTTTGCCAATCTGATCAAATCATTCTATGCTGCTAGTCATTACGAAAATCTACTGGACTTCTGAGCGTGCACTGATAACCAAACAGGGGAGGAAAATTACGGTTTGCGACACACAAAATATTCGTTCGCCTCAGATTTCGATAGCTAGTGCTACCCCTACTTTTTTGCACCATCGAATGCCGAGTCGTGTTCAAATCACCTTACATTTTAAATGAAATTTTTGGCATTTGTTGTCCTCTCAAAACTGTTATGGCTAGACCTGACAGAATTCCGTCCCAATACCTCAAATTTTAAGTCGTCGGAGTGAACTTTGTACAATATGCCCACGTAACAGTCTAAAGGAGGTTAACGTCCTAACAAAAAGTAAAACTACCAGACTGAAAGATCTGCTTGCTAGTCTGTCTTTCTCCTCTTCTTCTTTTCCGCTTTCCTCTGGTGAGATATGGAGAAATCTCATGAGCTTCTCCGGCTAAAGAAGCATACCGACACATTTTGAAACCAGTTTAGACTTATTAAACGAAAATTTGATCTTCGCTCACAGTGGCCCTAGTCTTCTCTAAAACTATAGCTCGCTTTCACCACGTGCGTCTTCTGTCCTGTGCCTGCTGCCATGGTGGGTAAGCATATTCAAAAGGTCCGTGAATAACTAGCTGACGGGCCGGATGTTGTCTCATCACTCCTCCTCAGGCTCTGTTTTTTCATATGGCGCCTATGCTCATGGACCTTACTAGCAGGTCCTTCGTGGAGTCCAAGATGCCCGACGCTTGACATACAGTAAGAATCACTCCTACCCCTAAGAAGTCTACTAGTTTTGGCTCTAAATCCTTGTGCTCAATCGCATGCTCCTCCGCACTTCTGATGCTCACTGAAAAATTCGACTTAGATGCCATTATATCATTCTCGTACAAATATCTTCGACTCTTTACAATTTCCATATAAAGCCGTAAGTAGTACCTTGGATGCTGTCGCTCCTGTGTTTCCCTCTGCTCTAAGTAGGCTGGGCAAGGGTTTTGTGCGCAGGAATATGCATATCTCGACAACTCTGCTTTCAACACAGTCCCGCACCATCCTCTCCTCAGCAAGGCATCACAGTGCAGCTCCCATGGTTGGATTATCTGTTAGGTTAAGGAATTTGTTTTTCGCACTCAATTTGTCCAGTCTGGAAAGCGAAAATCGACTGCTTTTATTAATTACTGCGGAGTCCTTTAACATTCCATCCTATCTGAGGAGAATGTATTGCTCACCGGATCGGGGGACTTTTCTGGCTGACGTTTCGAAGAGCTGGGGCTGCTCTCCATTGTCAAAGCGTCAAGTGAAAAAATCGAGCAGCATCTTTGAATAGACTGCCGCATTAGTTGGCCCTGGGCTGATCGATTTTTTTCTTCTTTCTCTGCCTTGGCCTACTGGCCGTCGCCTGTGAATGTTGGTGGCCTCCTGTAATACGTGTCATCACCTCAATTGGGGTTGGTTGCGTTTGCGTTCCCCTTTTGGATGAAGTGGTCGACAGGCCGTGTTTGCTCGGCATTCTTAGGCTCCGTGTGATTTTCTTGACATCGTCACGGTGTATGAAGTGACGTATGACTTTATAGGCCGAAGGAAGGTCTAGATGCCTGTTGATGGAGTTGGCATCTGAGTACCAAACCTCAAGTGTGAGTCGCTCAGTCCTATCCTCTCACTTATTCTCATTTCACATTGATGACCTGAGATCGCTCAATCATTGCCTATATGTTAGTTATGCTGCTGATATGGTTGTTGGCCACCCTATTAGAAATCACACTCATCTTCAGTTTCTGAATGATTGTGTCTCTGTATGATCGTTTGGAAATGGTCTGCTTTAAGATCAGAAATCAGTCCAGTGTCTTTCGACTGCGACCCCCACCCATTCCTGAGTCATTTGATATGCTTCCCAATGAATTATCGCCTTCCCAGTACCTTGGTCAAGCACTGTCCCCAAATTTCCCACTCTTTCATCATACCGAAAACATTTCACCAAAATTCGTGAGCGCGTTTATTACACACGTTTCCCTAACCTGGAGATTTATAAATATACGCATTCTCTCTCCCATGATGTTTGCCAGCCACTTGTCTAGCTTAAAAAATATATGCTCACCTGAAAATACGTCTCCGGGGGCTTCCTTCTGCTGCCGGTGTTTCTTATGTCTTTTCAACTGATATCTTAATAGGACAATTCACAACGATCAAGCAATTTGCTAATCGAGTTCCGGATGATGTCGTCCATACCCTTCACTCCGAATTAGTGGCTGCGGAGTCTCCTCCCCATGCGCTGTGTCTTCCGGCGCATCTTTTGCCGTATAAGCACCTTTTGCACGATACCTAACGTGTAAAGAAGCCGAGATACAGAAACTGGAACTCGAACTGTCCCCATAGTAGTTTGTAGTTTTATGCAAACCCATTAACTCTCATCATCTATTAATTTCTATTCTGGCCACGGGAATGAGAGGCGTCTTTGCTGAAAATCCTAGAATTACACTTTCAAAATAAAGCACATTCCTCTCTCAATCTCTTGGAGTGCTACGAATGCCAATTCAAAATTCCTTATTGGTGAAACCTGTGACTAGATCTTTTTGCTCTACACTACCGTTCCGCCGTGTCCATTGTACAAATGTTAAGTATTCGGGGCAAAACAAAGGTCAGCTAGACCTCCAAACATCCAGATGCCGTATGGGAAAACAATACTGCACCAAGGAAAGTGCCCTCCTTGCCTCCTAAGCCCACGGGTGGCAAATGAGTGCGGCACTTAACAACGGCTCACCGCGAATCATATAGGCTCCTAGGTTCAGCCTAGGTCCTAGGTAGTGGGTCCACTAGTGACAATGCCACCTGAAGTCAAAGAGCAGTCGCAGTTGACCTATAACTCTTGGGCGAAGCAAGTAAACCAGCGCCACGTGGTAGGTTACATTGTCACTACAGACCCGCAGTGTTCAACCACTCAGGGCCGAAGGAGCGAGTCTCACACAAACTGGGTGAACATTAAAAGTCGCATCTCGCCAAAAACTTAAGAAATCTTCTGCAAACACGAATAACAACACGACGCTCGCAAGAACCAGTAGTCGGTCATCCAGGATATCCAACTGGTAAGGGACGCTCATTTTCTGTTGCCGTGATATGCCTGTCCCACTTGAAAATGATATGAAGAGTCAACAAAAATATGTCTGGCGCCTATCATCTGCCCGGTGCGAGTCCTACCTTCGAGAAATAAACACCCCCAACGTCTATTCTCTTCCCACCTCCCTAACACAGATTCCTACGTGGCTGCACTGGTAGACGGTGTTGCAGGCACCGCACCGTGCCACAGAAGGCAGTGACCGACCATCATGCGTTTGAAGGGGGACATCCACCATGTCGTCTCAATCTACACCCCCACGTCAGATGATCGGCTTGGTTACATCTTTGGAGCCGACCTAATGCTGGTTAACAGGGTGGTACTGCTCATCGTTTCTAATAATTAGGATGATCCGTATTTGTTCTGCTGGTCTTAGCGACCAAGCTTACGTGACTGTCCGCAGCAGATGAATAACATCTACAGGTACTACCCTTAGGAAAGGTCCCGTCATACGCCGCAAAGTCGAAGTCGGAGGGGACTGAACTTACAATCACCCTTGTACGCAGCAAGTGGGGACAGCGATACGAAACAGTCCTACTCGGGTAGCTGTGCCCCGGTTACAGGTGGCTTACAATGTCGCCTTCAGCCGTAACGGGTGTTCTAATTGACGCCCAACGCAGCATACAAAAACCAAATTGTGTACCTTTCTCACGGCGTGAATGAAAGTTATTGTGTGTACCAACCTATCGGTCCTCACTCCGACCTACTTTGTCCGTCTTCCAAAACCCACAGCCAGGTTGAGATGCCTTGGTCCTTAGCGTGGCCCCGCAGCAACTAGTACCAGCTAGATATCCGAGCAAGTTAAATCTGAGCTCCGTTTGGATGCAGTCTGGCAAAAAGATACCCAGCCACTGCAATCACTCTCATCTCCAGTCGACCTGATTTTATCCAAAACGGGCCGCGCGGTAGATCCGCTAGACCAACACAGAGGTTATATTGTAATCCGTCAGGCGTTACCGGGAATGCGCGCCCATAACAAATGCCAACATCGGAGTGTGATGGCACGACCAGGCGCAGGCTCACGCCGCGCCAATCGGGATCTAAATCGTCTCCCTTTTCTTCTTGGCGTGTAAGATCCTGGCCAGTGCACGTTGAGGGCCAGGGGGTGCGGTGGGACGCCTAGGTGCGCCTTCTCCCACCTCCGGTCTTCTCGACACCGGATCGACTCGGTTTTGGGAGAAAAAGAACAGCTATGGCAGGACAAAAGAGTTGATAATCACTGATCAAATTACGATGCCAATCTGTCAAATAAAATGTGGTGCTCCCTATACTATCACATGCACGGAGATGAAAGTCACTGTTCCTGACCTCACCCTGCCATGATGTACACGGCGGGCATCGCCGTTCACGACGGTCGAACTGTCAAATGATTCTGGAAGTAGGGCAGAATGGATATTGCGCAAATCTTTAGTAAGCACGAGTCACCGTTAATTAATCAAGCAATGGTGATCCCTGCTGCTTGCGAAAGACCGTAAGACTAAACGAGTTCATAACGTAGGTCCTACATATTTTATGCATGCGGCTGGACTCCCAACCCGTGCCAGCAGAAAAGAAGATATGCCGGTTGATGGACAGGCGAAATAGTGCGAAAGACGCAGAAAATGTTTGAAGGTAAGGGGTATATTGTCTGCATGTGTATCAGAGGAACAAGGTTGGACCAAGGGTATAAAAAAGGTGCGCAATCATCATAAGCAATGCAGCCACCATGACTGCATTCGCGAGGCATATCAGTTCCGCCTTCACATCTTCCCAGGAGTCGATTCGTCCAAAGAGGAAGTAAATGCAACAACGAAGAAGCCCAGTATTGCGACGGTGCCTTCGCCTTCGAGAATGCCTCTCAGAGGTACCACTCAGTAAGGAGGGGGGCGAATATTGCTGTTGTCCACCCACACGCTGGCTGATGCTAGTTATGTGACTGTCCACTTCCTCTCGCTCATCATTCACCCTCTGCCAGGAATCCGGGGAGCGTCTGAAAGGGAAGTGAAGGGGGACGGTTGTCTCAGCGTAGGTTGGTGAACCGCCGAGACTGTAGGGCCGCGAGGAGAAGGAGTGTGCAGTCGTTGGCGGCAGTACAGCTGAGAAACATCGCTCCGTAGGTTGTGGTGAGAGGCGAGACGGCCGAAGAAATGCTGAGGCGGGTCCCGCTGTTCGTTGCTGCTTCGCGGACCCCAGCGACAAATTCCTCATTGAAGAGATGGGGGCCGCAGCTACCACAGACCCCGGTCTCAGAAACGACCGACCGACCCTAGTCGACTGTTGTGAGACAACACTCTGCGCATCAAAACCAACTGGCCAGGCTGCCTGGACACGCTGTTTTTGTCGGACAAGGTCTTGAGCACAGAAAGGAAGCCAATGCCAGAGTATGACGCCAAAGCTGGCACACACGGTACAGCCTGTGATTGCAAGGAACACGATAGGCGGCGTTGACGAGAGCACTTGCTGCGCAAATTGCTTGCCCACGGCACTTGCAGACTTGAATGGCGAGGGTAAGGACAAAGAGAGTAAACATCTCGCAGAGTAGACTAACAGGCAAGTGTCGAGAAGTATCCAGAAAGGGCTCGTCTTCGAGAAACCAGCAACAGCAGGTCGACGGCACCGCCAGTGCAGAACGACGAGGAATGTTTGAGTCGCACATAGAAGGGCTAACAGTAGTTCAGAGCTGGTAACACGAGCCATGAAGAGCTCGAAATCGGCCAGTCGACCGCAGTGATCGGAGCGGAGACCGAGATAGCGCAGAAGCCTTACTAAAGTGGAGGATAGTTGGTTATATGGACCGCAGGGCACGTAACAGAAGCGTGAAACGGCTTGCGAGTAGATACGAGCACACCATAAAAGCGTCCACCCGGTGACAGAGAAGAGTCGAAGAAGGAATCTCAAGAGAGAGTAGTAGAAGCCGCTGTCGCCTTCGTCTACGTGCGCACTATCCTTTCTTGATTGCTCAGCAGTGGGTGTATGAGGTTTCTGATGACGATTTTGACACCAGGAGAGAAACTGCGGCAAAACTTTCGAGTCGGACTAAGTTTTGGGAGAAAAAGAACAACTATGGCAGGATAAAGGAGCTGATAATCACTGATCAAATTACGATTTTAAACTGTCAAATAAATGCTGGTGCTCCTTATATCATCACATGCACGAAGCTGAGCTATGAGGTCATGGTTGTCTATGGCGTACATCTCTAGAAGTAGTAAAGCAACTTCGATCATCGGAACATGAAGTTGGGCTACATGACGTGCATTCGAGCCGACCATCAGAAACAACGTGAGCGCTGAAATTAAAAATCCATAGAGCAAGATAATTAGGGAGGCTGTGGAAGACTGCCACGCAAAATCAGGTGGAAATAGTGCAAGGCACCGAGTGCACCCAAGCTTTTGAGTGCAGCCCCTACCGGACAAAACGGTAAAAATTAACAATTTTCGACGACATTAAGGCGGCACGGTCAGAGATAGGTTACTCGTTGGTATTTTATCAGCCTGATTTGCGGAAGTTTCAACAAAAAGAGGGAGACTCGACTAGCGAGAGGCACTGTCGGCGAAGAGTGGGGCGGCCATTTCCAACTTTGTTATCATCTTCAGCCAGCCACATCCCAATTCCCGAGCTCCATGGTCAAAGCGGACCACCCGTATTCTGTCCCTCAGTCAATGCCCCCGTGAGGCATTAAGCTACCCACTGGGCGGTATGAAACTTGGGAAAATTCACATTCCCGGTGCATTTTTCTTCGTTGCTTAATGACACACGTCTAGTTCTCGAGTATTTGCCCAAACCCAACCGAAAACTAGTGTTAGAAGGCTGACATTTCCGACGACTAAGGGGACTGAAAGGGAAATCAACTCTTGACTCAGTGAATAGTTCTCTCCATCTTCCATCCGTGATAACTTAGCCAAGAGACCGTAGTTTAAATGCTTAAATGTGTCATCCGGCAACATAATACAATTAAATCAAGTACGGTAACATTGCAACTAGTAATCAGTAAGACGAGAATCTCAGAGAAACCAGCAGCCGCGTGATGTACACTGCTAGAGTAGATTTCATTCAAAACGGCGGGAACTGGATGTTCATTATGCAAAGTTCGCCAAGAAAGTGGTGACTCCAAAAAAAACCCACCTGCATGCGCCTAGACAAGGTAAACGATCTAAGCCTCGAAACCCAGACAATATTGTCACAAATAGGCCTCAACTACTCATAAAATAAAGTAAACTCATTTTACTAATAACAATCTGATCGGAAATTTTCGCAGCAAAAATTTCTAAATGCAGAGGTAATCTAAAAAGGTTCTGTGCTCTGCATAAACTTTTTAATTTTTTAGCTTGTAAGTTTGAATTTTTAGTCCTCACTAACAGAGTTAAAGAAAAACTTCTTTCTCAGGAAAAGCTACCGCAAAACACAGTATATGGATAAGGAGCACAACGAGAACGTTGAACAAAGGGTTGATACAGCCGCAGGACAGAGCTAGCTGACTCTCAAGAACTTAAGCTTCTGGCACGTAAAGGGTCGGCCGAACGACCACCCCCAAATTGATGCAGACACGTAATCCACGGGCACAACGAATGTATCAATTCTTGAAAAGAGGGTTGAAAAAAGAGGAATACTACCCACCACCTAGAAGACTGACGGAACGCAAGCAACCGTTCCGGTATATATGTTGGCAATAGTGGGTCACTTAGGCAAAAAAACATGTAGGCTTTTTACGGATGTCAAGAAAACATGCCTCTTCCCGCTTCGCTTGCACATTCAGTGTGGACACATTTATATCTACTATGAGGCGGCGGCTATGCATCAACTGCCACCCGACGCTGCCTACGCCGCACCCCAAATCAACGTCGACGGCGCCCAACTGCAAGCCGTGGACAACTTCACCTACCTGGGCAGCACCCTCTCATAACTCCAAACTCGACGATGAGGTGACCCGCCGGATTTCCAAGGCTAGCCAAGCCTTCGGTCGTCTGCGAAACAGTTTGGGATCAGCATGACCTGCACCTCAACACCAAACTGAAGATGTACAAAGTGGTCATCCTGCCGACGCTGGTGTATGCAGCATAGGCCTAGATGGTGTGCAAGAAACAGGTACGAATACTCAACCACTTCCACCTCAGCTCTTTTCAACGGATATTGAAGCTGAGGTGGCAATGAGGATCCTGACAGATTTACTGGAACGGACAGAAATTCTCTGCATCTAGGCCGTGCTGAGACAACTGCAACTGCGCTGGAGTGACCACCGCGTGCGGATGGACAACGAGCGTCTACCCAAACGGCTCTTCTATGGAGATGCTGCCACGGGTTTTCGCCGACAAGAAAGTCGTGTACGGCACTACAATGACACCTTGAAGACTTCCCTGATGCGCCTACAAATTGCTCGGATCAACTAGTATGATCTCGCCCGGGACCAACTGACCTGGCGGAGAGCATTAAAGGCCGGCGCGGCGATCTACGAAGCCAACCGTATCATCGCCGCCAAAGTCGAGTGCGAAGCTCGCAAATCTGAAGTATCGCCGCCTCGCAACGCCAGCAATCAACCGACCCAACCTGCCCACGATGCCAGCGGACGTTTCAAGCACCAAGCGGTCTCATTGGACATCTTCGTACAAACTGCAGCACTCGAACAATACTAGCCGATGTCCCGCCGTCCACCTCTTTCTCGTCCCCCACGCCGACAATCAGCATTGATCGCCTTCCTGAACCCCATTGCCATCCTCCCCCATGGCCTCAACGTCCGCATCGACGGCTTCTGCACCTACCAACACTGCACACAATCCTAACGGACCGACAAACACCAACCTCACCACTGCACACACCCGCGATGTGGACTCGGTCCATACTTCTCTACATTGCGATCACACCTCCACCTCGCGCATCGGCCTGGTCGGTCACTTGCGAATTCATTGCACAGACTGGCGAATCAGTGCCTGGAACACCAACACAGACCAGAAGCACTCGCCTTAACTGTCTGCACTGCCCTTGAACATTCAGCTACCGCATGGGCCTAATGGGCGACACGCGCATTCACAATAACCTGCGGTAGATAACTGCCGGCTACACCCCACCAACACATCTTCCCCCACCTGCAACACACAACACCAACCACAAGCATCCAACTGCCACCTCCCACGCAAGTGGGAAGTGTGCGCCAAGCATTGTGGCCTGGAGGGCTGCCGACTGACGCCTCAACTCAGCCTACGCAGTCTACCCAGTTATGTGTGTCTATTTGACGCGGCGGACTGATGCGCCGAGAGCCCAGCACGATCACTTAGAGGCAGAAGACAGACAACTGGACAAATATCCAAAGTACTCACCTGTAAGATTCGTGAACGAACTTTGGTCTTGCAGGGTGAGCAGAGGTCATAACGTGTCTCCAGATTTTGGCGAAAGGCCTCAATTTCCACATCCCAGTTGGCATCAGCGCTGGCTTCAAACTGAGAAAGTTCGAGCAACTTATGTTCTTGTTTTTGCGCACAAGCGGCACAGAGAACATCCGAATGGGAAACGAAGGCTTCCTTAGACTATTCAAAAATAGTTGTGAATAGAATAACTATAACACGTACCTGGCTTATGAATGCAGAGGGATTGCAATTGGTTCGGTGCATTTCCGGAATTTCCCTATTGTAGTCACCAGACGGTGTAAAGCCATTATACTGCTTGCATGAAGAACACACAAATGAATTCCGTGCTGACACATGAATTCTGTTAGAATCATTGCAGAACCAGCAATGGACAACGACATAACGATTCTTAATCCAGCGGCAAATTTGCACGATCAAAACACACAAAGTGGTCAGAAACAAAAGCCACAAGCCGATAAGAAGAACCTCTCCTGAACCGTGGGCCGCCATTTCTACAAGGCATTAAAAAAGACAAAATACGACGGAAATGAATGACAAAGAAATTTAAATAACAGCTCGAGGTACTCCAAAAACTTCAGCTTACAAAGGGAAGTTTTTCGGTCAGTTCTAAACCGTAGAGTAAGCCTCTAACTACCGATTATAGTCATCAAGACGGAGACCGACTTCGATACTTTAGTCTATCATGCAAATCATCGCCCAGCGCGTCTACCAACGGCAGCTCGACCCCCACAACCATCACCACCGAAATCTCGTCCGACGCACCCGAACTATCCTGCCTACGCTGTCCCCGCGCCTTACCCATAGGCCTGGTCAGTCACTTGCGAATTCATCGCACAGACTGGCGAACCAGTGCCTGGAACACCAACATACACCAGACGCACTCGCCTCGACTGACCGCGATTTCCTTGCACACTCAGCCACCACATGGGCCTAACAGGTCACGTGTGCATTCGTGAAGACCTGCAATAGACCACTGCCGGCCATACCACAACTTCACACCTTTCCTTACCAGCACTTACGACACACATGAACACCACTCATTACCACACAACGCAAGCACGAAAGTGTGCTCCTCTGCCTCTGCTCCATGTGGCTCCTATGGTGCATGTATGATCTGAGCCAGAGACTATCCCGGTGCGTCAGGTCTCGTGACATGGAGGACTTCCGACTGACGTCCCAACTCAGCCCACGCAGTCTACCCAGTTATGTGTGTCTATTTAAAGCGGCAGACTGATGGGCCGAGAAGCAGGCTGAAATGCCTCCTTTTTGACGTTGCGTGATCTCTGGCACTCTCGCGCATGTGAAATGCATGCCACCCACCCCCTGACGTGTGCCATCCTGATGGTTGTGTTTGGTGGGTCAGGCCGTGCATGTGGCGCGCGCACACAAGTTCACTAAATACGTCAGTCACCGCGCCCACTCCCCGCACCTGTCAACTGACCGGCTCGGACAGTGGCTGGGACCTGACAATGGGAAGGGAGAGTGAGGTCGACGACTCAGCGCATCTACCCCACTACAAACAAGCTGACGCGCTCGAAGCTATTACGCTGCATCAAAAGCCGTTTCTTAGAAGGTTGTCAACTGACGGGATAACTTGGACCTCGCAGTCGGCCCAGTGTTGTGTGTTTGTGTGGTGTTTGTGTGGTCTAAGGGTCGGGCTGCAATGACTCCCTCTTAATGTGGCCTTTATGACATCCCCACTCCGTGGGATCCGAGCCAGGTGTGACAGCATGCCTAGGTGCGGCTTCGGCCACGTCGACCCCTTATTGTGTTGGTTAAAATCCTGGTCATTTGCTGTCGACCAGGGGGTGTGGAGTGGAGCGCCAAGGTGCGGGCTCGACCCTGTCATGCACCTGCGCCCCCTCCCCGCCTCTGGTCTTCTTGACTCTGTCTTGACACCGGATCCAGGTGGCGAAGGAGTAGGGATAGATGATGCGCAAGTCTACTCTCCCTATAAACTAATTCACGTGCAAATCACCTTGCCTGCTTCACCTTGCCGTGGAGCACACGTTGAACATCCTCGGCAACGACGGTCAAACTGTCAGTCGATTGTGCAAGTCAAGCTCAAATTGCTACGCGCCTGATTGTAAAGAGGAATCTTGCAGACTCCAAATTTTCTATAGGAGGGGTTCTTCGAACCAGACAAAGGGAGAGGCGAACAGACGGTCAGCGCCGGCCGAAGAATTTGCTGACCAAATTATGGTCCACACAGTTCGCAAAGTTCCAATTGCAATGAGACGAGACAGAGAAGCTAATCGCGAACGTTTCCATTAATACGGAAGGTAATTTCGGCGAATATGGCAAACAAAAGTTATGGATGTTGCTTTGAGAGCGGAATGGGATCTAAAGATCTACTAAACAGGGGAAAATGATTCGGAAGGCAATTTGGCTAGCATACGTGAGCTTTCGTTAAGTTTCCATCGGTCCAGTATTTTCGCATGGTGCAAAATTATAATGCTTATTGCGGACTTGTTTCAGATAGCAGTTAGGACAACAAAAACTAACGATATTTTACAGGATGTCCCAGAGGAGGAAACGAAAAGACATCGCGGAGACTAAGGAGCCAATGGCTGTCAAAGAGCCCCAAGATAGTCAGCAGATTAATCACATGAAAACATAACAGATAAAACAAATAATATCCTATTGTAAACGAAAAAGTCACGGTGCGTGAGAGATTATCGGTACACAAAGCAGTTGGCAAACAAAGTTCCGCTTTACAGGAATAAATGGCTTTTAGAAAAAAACCATCGGTCGCCGACGGTGTGCTGCAAATACGGCACAGTCTAAACTACTCCAGAAGTAGGTCGATAGCGATTCCAAAGGGGATGGGCGACAAGAGACATCACCTACCGATAACTGGTCACAGAGAGAGCCCCCAGCCTCCTTAAGGAGGAGGGTGGGGGGCTGGGAGTAATCGATTCTTGTTCGGAAGGCTGTCAATGTTTACTCCAGTGCTCGACTTGGGCCAAAATGTCAGTAATGCCTTCAATTTATACTGCTGGCCGAATTACAATACATGGGACACACAGGCTAACTTTGCGAATGTGGTAAAACGTTCGACTGCAGCCAAAATTTGAGGAATGTCCCATGTAAATTGTCAGCTATATCCAATGGTTCCTACGGTACTAGCCTGCCGACGTCGCCGTCAATTTAAGTTGGAGGAAAAAGCATAATTCTGCGATTCAGCCGGGAGTATCTGGGTTTCTGGTTTCTTTTCAGTACGCCACTACAGAGCGAATAAGTAAATCAACCTACCAGAATGATCGTTTGTTTTTGTCGTCCGATCAGGTTGCATAACTAAACCGCATGTATGCGACCAAGGCCCACTATCGCCACACTATTTTCCATCATATTCTCAGCACGAGCCTATCACAACCGTCTAGAACTCGATCAGGCCCCCAGAAATGGTACTCATCCACTTTTTGAGTGCGCGTCACATCGAATGGTCACCTTTTATTGCAAATGGATGGCGACCCATTCCTGAGCAAATTTAAATTAGACATCACACCAACTCGTGCCAAACAACTCATGGCAAGAAATGCACTTGAGGTCCACCTCCGCCAGTTCTCTCATCTCTTCGTTTAGCCACCTTAAGGGCATTGCTAACCAGGATCGGATTCTAGTGAGGTGACACCCCGGACAATTCAGAGCAGCAGTGGCTTGGCCATCTCACGGGGCTAAGAAAAGAGGTCTATTTAATGGTCTGTGCTCCTGACTGACTAATTCGTTCGTTCGAGAGACACTTGAAAAGGGAATTCAACGGAAGGGGTATAATCCGCATTGTTCGGCCAGTCCGCGTAAGCAGTATCTGCCGAGGACACGGGTCATGTTCACCACCCGTTTAAAAGAATTGTTTCAGCAGAGACATCGTATACCTACAGTGACCTTTTGCCAAGTCGGTCCCGAAAGTTCTTTCCGAGCCTGGCGAGGGCCACATATATACGTTACCGATTGTCGATTTCATCCTTACCATTCCTGTTTTGCAGAAACGGATCCGCAGAGCCGGAAAAAGTAGATCCCAAATTACCCAACAAACGCACTAAAGTACGTAAACCTCATATGGGACAGATAGACACGTGGTAGGTTAAACGTGGTTTTAGTTACTACAAAGCAAAAACTGCAGCGAGCAAGCGAACAAGACACCGTACCAAATAAGAAGGTCTCTTAGTGAGAAGGGTTTACCTGGGAACTGGATATGAGGAAGTGGCGAGACACAACGGTGCCGAAGCGGAAAAGCCAACTCTGCACGCTACGGGAAAAAACCGGAAATGCCCGTTGTCCAATCAGGCATCGCCTTCCGAAGTCTCGTTCGCGATTGGCTCATTCGTTTCTACGGCAAGTTTATACTGTATGCATTGTAACGCCCCTTGGCAGGAACATGATTGTTTGAATGTTGTAACACTTTTGGCGTGGACCTGGGATGGAGATGATGCAACTGCGTGCTGGTGAAGACGGCCGGTGTTCCTTCCTCTAGCTACCGCCGACCTCCCCTCCCGCAACGCACTCTTGCTCTCGTCTCTCTCCCACTCAACGTCGGCCACTCCCCTCGGCCCTTCGCGGCAGCTGCCCACAGCGCTGAATCTCCACCGGCTGTTTGGCAAGTATGTCAGGGTCACCCACTCATCCAGACAGGGAATCTCTTCGCAGTTCCTCATTCTGCGTGTACATTAACGTTTGTTATACACATTCTCCATATCCATGTCGTTCTATTACACTATACCCCATACTTGACGTACTTCCTTCTTCTTCCTCGTGTGAATGAGTTTCGAGAGATGTTAACAGTTCTGTTCAGGTCTACCTCTGCCAGGATCTCTTCTCAGCGTTTCTTTACTTTCGTGTGTGTCACTCTTGACGTCCTCGGCCGCTACAGGATGTAGACGCAGTTTGCCCGAGTTGGATTAGTCATGCTAGACCCCTTGCGCATTGCCGGTTATCCATCGGCACCATGGCGTCGCGCAATGTCACCTTTCAACTTTAGTCCTACCGGCCATTGGAGGATTGACATATACGACAGTTTGCTGCTTCTGTCATCCTGGTGGTTAATCCTCTGCATTTTCCTGCCTTTCATTTTCATGCACAGTCTTCCCCATCAGTCTATTCATTAAACCTACCCGCATCGACTGGAGGCCCCACAAATACCGAGGACAAATGATGTCCGGAGACCTTGGACCAGAGAATGGCTCCCAGACGCCTCCACACGTCATAGCCGTTCTCGCTTCCCAGACCAACTGAGGACCACCTTCCGGCCAGGCAGTCCCCACCAAAGGACCTCCCCTTGTTCCCTATCCTGCCTGAACTCAAATTATCTTCCTTTTGTCCTAAATAATCCCTAGTCTTCCCTTTAAGCAAAGACTTTATGTTCGTATTAAGGGTCGAATAGGAGCGTTTCGACACTTAGCACGGCTGGACTGCTTAAAATGTCAGATTAGAGGAAATAACTAAGGTAAGGGAATTGGTAATAGTGAATTTCTACTACAAAACAAATCCAGAACGTATGTGAACTAGGTCAGGAGAGACTGATTTCATTGCAGAAAGGCATAGTCTGTTAGTGCATGAAAACCCACTCCACTAGAAATGTCGCAACCAACAAAAGTAAAAAGACAAAACAAAAATAGTATACCAGGTCGCATAAGAGGCTATAACGTGGCCCCATTTAAACAAAAGATGTGTAGTTTAAAAGTTCGTCCTTGAAAATCATGACCAGGGACAGTTACTTATTCTTTTTATCCTATTCATATGTCGCAAAGTTATAGAGCGAATTATCAAGCTCGAACTGATGCGGTTTTTAGAGCAACATCATCTTCTATCTGGTGCACAACTTGGGTTCCGCAGAGGAAGTTCCTGCTTGACCGATCTACTGTACTGTCTTCAATAGTGGACCCGATCGATTGATAAAGGAAACGTGTTGCATGTAGCCTATATAGACTTCAAGAGGGCCTTCGACAGTGTGCCACACAACGTCTCCTATTAAAGCTCAGCCGCATAGGGGTAAGATAGAGGCTTTTGAAGTAGATTGAAAACTTTTTGATCGGTCGTTCCCAGATTGTCCGTCTTGGTAGCCAGCAATCCGCAGACGTGACGGTTACGAGCGGAGCGCCTCAGGGCTCCCTTCTTGGTCCTATCCTCTTCCTTATCTACATTGATGATTGCATCCCTGGGTTGGGCTGCGACATGGCCATGTTTGCTGACGATATAAAACTCTGGACCGTCACCTGCAAGGGCGAAGATGAAGCAAATCTACAGACAAACTTGGACTAACTCGAACTATGGTCGAGCCACTGGCTCCTCCCATTTAATGTTACCAAATGCAACATTCTGAGAATTGAGAGAACCAATTCTGCGCACCGGAAGACGTACTATCTAAATCAACCACTGCGACCAGTGGTAAAGGTTAAGAAGGAGCTAGGTGTGCGGATAACATCTTCAATAAAACCATCATTTCACTGCTTGAAGGCAGCGAAATCTGCAATGTTCAGCTTTAATCTTGTCAAGCAGGCATTTACGAAGTTCGACGAAGAGTGCTTTTGCATGGTCTTCGGGATGTTTGTGCGCCCACAGCTAGCATTTGCCTTTCAGACTCGGAGACCCTGGTCTGTCAAAGATCGTATCACGCTCGAAAAAGTCAAATGACGGGCAGTCAAGCTTGTCAGAGGCAATAAAACCCTACCTTACGGAACTAAACTGACCAATCCTGACCTCTTTCCTATGGATTACAGATAACTACGCGAAGACTTAATTCAAGCGTTTCGAATCCTAAAGGGTCAGGATTGCTGCCTCGCATCCGGCGACTTCTTTGGGCTGGTCACCACTGCTAGCTGGAGAGGACATCCTCCAAAACTACATGTGACAGGGCGAGACTGGGCGCAAGGAGGTCCTTCTTCGGCCACAGAGTGGTAAAGGCATGCAATGACCTGCCTGTGGACGTCGTCATGTCCCCATCCGTGGATACATTTAAGAGGAAGCTTGACCAGTACAGGGATATGTACCTCCACAGCATCAGCAACTAACAAATTTCCCCCCAGTACCACCCGTCAACCCCCAAAGTTTCACTTAACAAAGCGTGCCACTCACGGTATTTAAGTTGCGTTGTTTTATGGCTTTTTCGTTATTTCCTGACCGAAGCATATAAGTTTGCTTCGATATTACTTGGTCAGCGTACTGGTTACTGCAAAATTTGCCATAGAAGACATTCACATACAAATTTATATCGGCAATCAATACTTGTTGTATGTGACTACTTGCTTAATTTTCTTCGACATTTGCCTCACACATGGCTTTTATGACGTCATTGTAACCAAAAAGGAGCTCAAAGGCGCTCGACTACCTTTCGCTTAATAAATCTGATCTGATCTGAAGTCACCTGATGATCCGTTTACAGGTCGCATGCGTTGCTTCGTTCTCCCATAAGTGTGGTTTTTCCTGATATTTGCGAAGGAACAACGGGTTGCCAGACCTGTGCATAACAATCCGGAATGGAAATGCGGCGATCTATCCAAAAAACGGTGATGACCAGCAGGCTATTGCTGATTTCCACTTGCCTGATTGCAAGGGTTGTTATCCTTCGCATACTTTCTACATTTGAACACCATGCCTCCACCACCTTCAGAAACCACTGTTCCTCGTCATCCGCAAAGTACAGCAGACATTAAACAGCCATGCCGCGATGTATGGCTTAACAGATTCGCCTTGCCAAATGCACTAATCACCACAGAAAAAGCTATTCAAAGGGCACTCATCGTCAAACACATGGCGCTTGTAACGTCCAACGGATTGGTATGAGTTGTTTGAATGTGGTGAACACATTTGGCGCTGACCCAGAATGCTGATGATGTGATCAGTCAGTCAGTCAGTGCATTTGGGAAAAATAGGCTTATGGCTTTTAACTCCCTATTTGTACATAAAAAGTCGGGAAAATGGGCAAAAATATGAAGAAATTACAGCATTAAGTGAATGCAGACATCGATTCCCATAGGTCTCTGGTTTTGTGGTTACAGTCATATAGTTCGCTCGTTGCTGCAGCATAGGTCTTTCTAACAGACATTTAAATGTCTCCACAGATTGAGACATAACAATCGTCGCGGACAGGTTATTCTACGGTCCCACGACACGGTTGGTGAAAAAATACTTTTTCATATTCAATCTTTCTTGGGGCGTACACATTAGTTTAAAGCGTTGTTAACAGACGCTATTCGTAATGGCCAATTGAAAAAAGTTGTCACGCCGGAGGACTCGGTTCAAGCCACGCACGATACGGAAAATTTGTATCTAGTCCCCGCGCAACTGCCTTTAACCCAGAGGATAGAGATTAAGGTTGTTTAAGTGAATCTGGTATGGCCGTGCACCTTGACCTTTTATTAATTTTTTGGCTCGTCTCTGCGCCTTTTCGTGCAGATTGTAATCCTGTTGTTTCCATGGTCTCCAGACCTAAATTGCATATTCGAGATGCGTCTTTGCAAACGTGCCGAAGAGAAGCAGTCTTCATCGAAAACAGCGAATACCCGCTTGATTGCGTACAGCGCTGGAGTGGCAGCCTTAGACGCCTTACAACATTATATAGAAGGCTTTAGGCTGTCTGCAATCCAGAATCCGAGATCTTTCTGCGTTTCTGCTTCTCAGAGTGGCATTCCGTTCAAATGGTATTGCCGCTTACTAGGGGTCTGATTTCCGAGGCGCGGTATAGTACATTTGTTCAAATTGAATGACGAGAGCCATCTGCAGGACCACTCATTCTTGAAGGTTGGTCTCGTCGGCAGCATTGTAGATGACCTTCCAAATTTGTATGCCATCCGCAAACATGGCACTATCATAAACCAACCCATCTACACAATCTTTGAAGGACAAGAGAAAGAGGGTTGGTCCGAGCACTGAGACTTGTGGGACTCTACTCATTGTGAATGTTCGCCTTAACTGATGTAATTCTAAGCAGACAGTTTAGGAACGGCCGATGAGGAAATTCTCGATTCATTTAAGAAGTCTGCCGCCGATGCCCATGACTCTAAGCTTGTAAAGGAGACGCTGGTGCGGAACGCTGTCAAACGCCTTTCGGAAATCAAAATAGACCACATGCACAGTGTGTTTTGCGTCCAGTGCTCTTGTCCAACTTTGCATTGTATATAGCAAGTTCGTTACACATGATCGTTCCCTACGAAAACCCTATCGTGCATTGGACAAGAGGTTGTTGGTTTCCATATAAGCTACCAAATCCTTTTTTTATAGTTTTCTCCATCACTTTGCAGCAAATTGATGTCAGATTGACGGGTCCGTAGTTCGTCGTAAGAAGACGACTACAGCTTTCATAAACGGCTGTAATGTGGGCCGCGTCTGATTGTGTGTGTGTGTGAAATTGGTAAGTTCGACCTCTCCGCATGAATGCCGACTTTCTTCCTGCAACATTGGTCGGAAAGGTTGTCCCGCCCACTCGACGTCGTCAGCTTCAACGATCCTCCCCTGCAGGTGCCCACAAGACTGGATTCCCCAACAATTGATTTGTAGGCATGCCGGCTTTACATCTTCATCCACACGGACCAACTCCCTAATATAAACCGTATTTCATGCACCATTGATTATATATATATATATATATATATATATAATTCTTCTCCGTTCCTATTATCTAATTGTGCACGGCACATTCTTCTTCTACCTTCCATATAAAAAGGAGAGGCGTTAGACTGCATGTACTCGCGACGGAGACGAAGAGGTGAATCGGCCAAGGATTTCGCGGACGACTTACACCGCCTTCGTAAGGCCGCGTTCCCGTCATTCTCCCCCACCGACTTCAATGACGCCGTCGTCCACCATTTTATTAAATACATTGAACCTCCCGAACTACGGCGTTCACTCCTACTGCAACCAACCCGCGACCTTCAAGACGTCATTTATCGTGTAAAACATTACTCGAAACTGCCACACCCTGACTTACCTAGTCAGTCGTTTCTTAGCAATACTCAAGTCCAAAGCTGGCGACGAGATGATGCCGGTAATCGTAGCCGACCCGGACCTTTTAACCGATCGCTGTACCCCAAACGCGGGGACCATAACCTCTTCTTCAACCGACAAGTTTGCGCATGCCGCAGCCAGCGGTCAAACCCATCCAACGAAACCAACGGATCGGCTATGTGTTCCATCTCCCTTTTCTCCCAGCTTGCCACAGTACCACCATTCTATACTCAACTGTTTCTTAATCAACGACGGATCCGCGCGCCAATAGATACCGGTGCGACGAGATCGTTACTGAACCCACAAATACTGTCGCATACACAAAATTTACAGATCGGCGCGAAACCCCGTCCACATGTTTAATCACAGCAGATGGATCTTGGTTGAACTGCATCGGCAGCATTTCGTTACAGCTGGCATTTCAGTCCGAGTTGAGACAGCATACTTTTTGGTGGTGCCAGGACTAGCTTGGGATATTTAATCTTGTTATTGAAACTGAAATCTATCCTACCTTGTGGAAGGAATCACACATTTTGCCCATTCCTAAGCACGGCAAATCTCCATCATTTGATGACTTTCGGGCAATAAACACCCTCCCCGCAGTTTCGAAGATCTTAGAGACATTGATCAAGGATAAGATGATGCGTCCCTTAACAGTGAATAACCTACTGAGTGCTGCTCAGCATGGATTCCTCAAAGCTCGATCTTGTGACACCTGTCAACTCTCTTTCTTTGACTGTGTTCTCCAATCTAGGGACAATGGTTTTGCACTTTACACAGTATATTTCGATTTCACTAAGGCTTTTAACCGTGTTGACTATGCTCTTCTTCTCTTGAAATTGTCCTCTTTCGGAATAGGTGGCAAACTTTTAAATTGTATAACCTCTTACCTGGGCACTCGTACACAACGAGTTAAGATATCCAATACCATCTCCAAATCCACACGTGTGCGGAGTGGAGTCATTCAGGGTAGTGTACTCGGCCCGTTTTTACTCCGCCTTTTCGTTAATGATGTACCCGATTTATTTCAGAATGGTAAGCCTTTCATGTATGCCGATGATCTTAAAGTTGCATATCGATATAAGCCGGCAGATCGTGACATCGTGCTTGAGCTCCTAAAGAGCGATCTACAGGCTTTCGCCCAGTGGTTCCGCACATGGCGCCTTTCTCTTTCTTGACATAAGTGCTTAGTCACGGTGGTTGGCGACGACCACCAACCTCAACTAAATATTTAAGGTCACTCCATAAATGCACCCAGGATTATTAAGGATCTGGGCATGTCATACTCCAAGAGTCTCAATCTCTCGGAGCACTGTGCCTTGATAGTCTCCAAAGCACGTAGAACGACCAGGTTTATCCTCCGAAATTTTAAAACTAGGGACATTGGAATGCGCCTTTTCAACATGTGCGTTAGACCTGGCCTGGAATACTGTTCGTTCTTATTTAGCCTCATGCGTGCTACTGAGTGGAAGAAAATAGAATCCGTTTAAAACTTTTTTACCAAGAGAATTTTAACCCCAGAACACCGACATTTGTCTTACCAAGAACGTTGCCGGCTTACGGGCCTTGATCCTTTATGGTTTCGTAGATTACAAAAGGGACTATTTTTGCTATTTAAACTGTTATATAATCACACATTTAACCCACTTACCTCTTTAAGACATCATATCCACCCACGACGTAACAGTCACCGTGAGGTCTTTTTATTTCTGCCTCTGGCACATGCTGTTAAATATCGTCGGTTCTATTCTGTAAATGCAATTGCTATTTTGAATAAACTACCAATGAGTGTGAAAACTCTGCAAAATTATCCTTTATTTAAGAGAATTATTACTCGATTTTTGCATTCAGAAACGCTTACTCAAATTTTGGGTTCTGAATCCACTGATCGACTCTACCGTAGCGATGGCGTTTGTGGTATCTGAACGCAATGGCCGGTCTCACCAGCTGTTCTTCAGCGCCTCTACTTTGACTATTCCAATCTTCATGAAGGGAATTCACGTCCGATAATCTCCGATACCGTGCAACCCCCTCCCCCCCTTCTTGACGGTCGAAAATCTACCGCCAGCAGTTTTTCTTTTCTCCTGAACCCTCCAAACCATAAAAACCATCATCAACTATATTTTTATTCTTCATGAGTTTTTTTTTCACTGCTGGTCGGATTTGTGTTTAATCGCTTCCCTTGACAATGCCTGTAAACTGGCATTTAATAAATTAAATTAAACTAAATATTGCTAGGACTCGATTTCCTCAGCCGATACAATTGTGCCATTCAGATCTATCAGCGCACTATCGAGTTCCAAAGGCCACCCTCTACTGCACAGGCCGACTCACCTACGTCTGATGAAGACGAAGTGTGTGCCGCTATTTAAGCAAGAGTTGCCTTACCTACCGTTCACATGGACATCATGCTACCCCAACCAGTGTTCTTTCAAGGCACACCTATGACTGAATGTACCACCATCAAGAATTTAGGTTTCAACTACACTAGTAAGCTTGATCTCTCGCCACACGCTGACAGATTAGCAGCCAAAGCTGTCCAGATTTGTGGCTTTATTTCTTACAATTTCTATCTTCCTGAAATTAAATTAAGGCTCTATCGTATGTTTGTACTTCCCATTCTCGAGTATTGTTGCCCATTCTTTGGTTTGATGAATGAAGCCAGTCGTTTAAAAATTGAAAATGTCCAAAGACGTTTTTCTAAAAAATTTTTAGGTAAGGAACATCCCAATATCTCCTACTCAGATAGATGCCAGCTAATTAACCTAAACTTTTTATGTGTTTGGAGACGAGAAGCGGGCTTCTGTCTCCTCTTTCGCATTAATCATAGTTCAAATTTTCCTTAGATTTTAACACTTACCCCTAGTAGTCGCCCATACAATCTTCGCAACTCGTCCTTGATTACACCTCCTCCAGCGTCCTCCTCCTCTGAGCGCTCCCTTTTTTTCGCTTCCAGATATACTTTCCTCTGGAATAACCTCCCAATAAATATAAGATCTTAAGAAAATCTACACACATTTAAGAGAAGGCTACGCCCTTATCTGAATACTGACTCGACTAAACTTTTATTTTCCTCATCCTTCCCAGACAACTTTTCCTATGACACTGAGAAAGGGCCACCGGAAATTTAGTATGCCGTCATTAACTTTCCGTATCTGTTCACATTTCCTTCCTTTGTGAGTAGTCTCGCTTCCTAAGATCCCTCACCAGAAATGTTAATTTCTCCAATTTTGCAGTTCATGCATCGTGCCCTCACAGAATGCGCTCCATCGAAGCTCTTGGCAAAGCCTTCTGTATTCGCCATATACTAGTAGTTTGGTCGCATCTCCCTTGCCCCATCCTCGGATGGACTCGGTGGAATGTAACCGACCGCATCTGGGTTCCTATCGCCTCGAGACTGGTCTTCAATTCGCCAATTATTTGCCTTATTGAAGGCAACATACGGGCCATTTCTGCCTGACCCGCCTTCTTACCCCTTTATGAAATCCGTTATACAATGCCATATACAGCAGACACTTATTTCGGCCCTGACGATGTCCGATAATAATCCATTCTATACCGCCACATACAGGCCAGTCCTGCCCGCCTTTTTCTGTTTATGTTTTTTTCGAGGGGTTTTTTTCTCCTGCAAAATTAATCTAATCATTTTTAAATTTTCATGTGGTTTTTTTCACTCCTCGCTTATCATTTTTCTTAACGGACATCTAATTCAAAAACTATGTATTGCACTTTGTACAGATTTTGCCTACCTCGTCTAAAATTCACATGTAAATTTATTTTTACTTGCTTTGATGGGACCCCGACGGATCTTTAATAAAAATAATTATTATAACTATTATTATTTCACTAAATGAGCAGAAGCCATACCTCTTCGCAGAAACGATGCTCTATCAGTGACAACAACCTCCTTTAAAGACTGGATTTGCCGTTTTGGGGCTCCTCTTTCCCTTCACTCAGACTGTGGCGCTAACTTTGAAAGTAAGTTAGTACAAGACGTATGGGATCAGCTACAGATTCACAAGACACGAACAACCCCAACACATACCAATGGCAACGGAAAAGTCGAACGAACCAATCGCATTCTCATAAACCTTCTAAAAGCGTTCGCCGAACATCATCGACCCTTCAACTGGGACACTAGGCTACCTAATACGCTCATGGCTTATCGCGCGACGGTTTACTCCTATACAGGATACTCGTCTTTTTATGCTTACTGGACCGAATTTCCGACTACCTATCGACTCCAACTTACCCATCACGAAGTCCCAGCCCTACACCACCGGCTCTTGCATGCTTGAGATTCAATAACTACTACAAATCACACACAGTTTGGCACGCGAACTTTTAGGTTCAGCATATCAACAACAGAAAGAAAATTTCGACACAAAAGTTGCTGGGACTCCTTATCAACCAGGCGATCTTGTTTTGCGATACCGACACATACCACCCTTTGGCGTATCAGCGAAGTTTTTCCATCCTTGAGAAGGCCCCTTCCGCATTCTTTGCGTCATCCTAACTGCCACATATCTTGTACAGGACGCCACAATACTCAATAGTCCCTCCATAACTGTCCGTCTTGACAAATTAAAGCTCTTTATAGGACGCTTATCCCTAACATCACACGACAACCTACCCATCCTTTCCGACCACTTAGTTCCAGAACCCTCCAACGAGAGTACCATACATCGCAATTAACCGCGCGTCCCTAGAGACCCTGTAGACAGGTTCCCATCCTGTTGGGGGAGGGGGAGCGTGATACGGCAGGAGAGAACTGACCCGTTTTTGTTTTAAAAAAGTGGCCTGTTTCGAAAACGTGAGTAGTGCGTTTTTAGTATGCCCGCAGGAACTACTGACGGAGTCCGCATCACAAGCCCTGTAGCAGCCTCCAGCTGTACGCTCCCGGCGGTTTAGCCAGAAAGTAATCAAGATGATATTGTCCGAGAAACTCCTCTGGATCATCCTTAATCTACGAATGTTCTTCCCTTCCCTCTGGTTTCCGAATTTGTATGCGCTCACTGACGTTTTCTGTTCTTCCCCTTCCCGTTTTTACTCATTTTCAATATATCGTTTACATTATGGACTATCTTAGTTGTCCAGGTTATAGATAGATAGATAATTTTTATTAAAGACCCGTCGGGGTCCCATCAGAGCAAGTTAAAATAAATTTGCATGAGAGTTTTAGACGAGGTAGGCCGAATCTTTACAAAATGCAATTTATAGTTTCTGAATTAGAAGTCCATTGAGAAACATGATGATTGAGGGGTGAAAAAAACTCCTTACAAAATGTTAAAAATGATTGGATTGATTTTACAGGGGAAAAAAACCCCTCCATAAAAATAATAACAGAAAAAAACGAGCAGGACTGGCCTGTAGGTGGCGGTATATAACGGAATGTTGTCGGTCATCGTCAGGGTAGCAATAAATGTCAGCCTTGAAGGGTACGAATGTGGGTCAGACAGGACTTGCTTGCAAATGGTTATACCTATTTGTCTGAAATACTGTCTGCCGTGTGATGTCGAAGTCAAGAACCGATCAAACAAGCCATCCGTGACCAACCCCTGTTCTATCTGATTCTATAATGACGACAAACGTTAACCTAGAGCCGATCCCTCCGAAAGGAAAGCCAAACGGACCGCTCACTACACAAGCTTAATGTTGGTAGGTTGAAACAAACGAATGACAAAACTCAGTATGCTAGAATAGCAAAGCAAAAAAAGTAATCCGAATGAAAATTTAATGCAAAGTACGTTCGACGGCTGATATTTCCAACGGATTCTCTTCAATGCCTACTGCTCGCCGTCCCTTAACCAGTTAGCAAGTCAAATTACAAACACATCTTAACCGCCATATCTCACCAATTAACGTTGTCAAGCGACCCACTGGAAGCTTGAAGCCTTGTAAAATTTGCAAAGTGAGCGAGTTGCCTGAAATTTTCAAAGCAGGTATACATATTCTAACTTGCCTTCTTTTATTTGCTTGCCCTGGACACCAGCTCTTCGTAGCTATGATATATGCCGTTTCACATCATGCACCGGTACTGTTTACGCAGAATCAGTGCTTGTTTTAGTAGTAAAGGGCGCTCTGGGGAAGTAACTTTACCAACTGACCAGGACCCACACAAAAGATTACAAACAGCTAAGTCGGTTTCTACCTAACTTTATACTTGACAACTTATCTATCCTAAAAATTTCCGAAAATATCCAGCGATATCCTAAAATAGACTGAAAACTTAGAAAACCATCAGCAGTGAGCTACTAAGTTAGAAAAGGCTCGCTTACAGAGGTAGCACCATGGGAATTCGAACTCAGTACTTCCGGATTTAAAGGGCAGTTCGACTGTGGCATCCGACTATGTCCACCGTTTGCTCCACAGCAGGGTGCGAGTGGGGACGGTGGCTTGTGCGAAAATGTACTTTACAGTGACAGTAAACTTGCACAGCATCTACCGCACTCTCTCCTCCTCCCCCACCTGAACCTGGTGTCAAGGCAGAGTCAAAAAGACGGGAGGTAGGAAAGGACGCAGGGGGATGGCACGGTCGAGCCCACACCTTGGCGTTCCACTCTACATTCCCTGGTGCTCACAGAAAATAAGCAGGTTTCTGATTAACAACAACAATGGGGGTGTCTGGGTCCTAGTGTGCGTGACGGCCGCCCGCAAAAGGGTCCGCCGCCTCACCCCGAAACGTTGACATTTGTTATGGTAAGCAGCTCCAAAAACGCCTGCCAGAGTCCAATATGGTCCCTACGTTGGTTCAACGCATCTACCACGTGGACCATTTGGTCGCAAAGGATGTTAACCACTGAAGTGCGGACGGAAGGTCGGTAGCTGGTCAGATTAATTTGTTAACTACGGAACGGCAACTGAGAACGGTTCTTAATTCATTAACCGTTGCTTGCGAAAATATGCCGACGGAAGTATTAGACTCCAAGGGGATAAAGCCCAGTAGAAGCTACGAGATACAACCGGTAATATCGATTAGTGTACAACCAACAGCTATTGAATGCTATATGATAAATGAGACGGACTCGGCGCCAGCCCGTCCTTGTGTTGACTGTGAAGAACTTAACAAGCGATTCCGGACGCTAGAAGAGTCGCAGGACCTACTGACTGACATAATTTTGGCTATTTTAAAGCACAGTGACAAAGAGTCCCAAATAATTGGCCAACTTTCGGACCAACAAGCGAAAAATATCCTTCCACTGAAGGCAAAGTCGTGGAAAACTCAAAACTAGCTGGCGTACCAGTTAACTACTTACCAAAGCCCTACTATATATCCAGTAAATAATTTATACGTGAATTGTCCTATGTCATTCATCTCTCAACCTAGTTCCGCCTTCCCACCACCTAAGGCCAACTGCTCTCACGTAAGTCAACCTAACTCCTTTGACCTCCAACCTATTCCTGGTTTCCCACCCTTTTGTGTTTATAGCTGCTTATTTTCCCCCATAAATCTCTACCTGCCTTCTAGTCTTCATCGTCCTTCCTAAGCTTCAGTACCAATCCGTGTTCAAACTCCCCTAGCATTCCAATGATCGAGAACTATGTCTCCACATCCTTTAGGTCTCCTGTTCAGCCTTCTTTTGCTGACTGTTTGTACGTCAATAACTCTAGACTAACTCAAAATGATGCCTGATATTATATGTATAACAGAATTTTGGACCCATTCTCCAATGCCTGACTCTGCTCTCATTATAGATGACTTCGATTTTCGCAGTCAAAACCACGCGACTAGGCGTGGGGGCGGATGTCTTCTTTACCTTAGATCCTGCCTAAAGCACTCTCCCTATTACCTGGATGACTCGCGTAGGTTCTTCGTAGGTTCTCCCGTGTTTAGATTCACGTCTGGCCTAACTTTGCACTTGCTCTTCCGCTCGTTGTGCTGCGTCCGAATTGCTTGGTAGGCGGTCGTAAGGGCGACACAACCCTTTATTGAGGTGGTCCCTTTGTGCCAGGCCTCGACTGTTCCCCTGGCCACGCGTTCATTGCCTCGACCCAGAAATTTGGCGTTCTTAAAGTCGAAAGTGTGTTCAGAGTCCGCAAAGAGCTAACGACGGACCTACGCGTAGCCCCATCGCAAATAGGCCTGAAGAAAGCGCTGTCATCAATACTGCTGCCTCAACCACTACTCCGGCAGATGGAGAGAAGCGTGGTCAGAGGGATTCAATCAAGATTAGCAACCCAGGACGGCAAGTAAGGTCAACGCGAATGCTGGCGATGGCCACCAACATTCAAAGGTCACCCCCCGACGAGAGACAGGCAGATTGATAGCAGTCACCCTCCCTCCCGCTCTGCCCCGGCGACTACAGAGACGATACCTGTGCGCGTATGCGGGCAATTAGAGCCAAAGCCGATTAACAACTCCTCCGTAAATTAACACCGTGTTAACATGACTGTCATCCATCCCCCCTACAAATGCTGTGTGACGCCGTACGATACTCACATCCGACGATGAAAGCTTGTCAGCTTTTGGAACCTCAGGGCAATACAACCATTGTTCCCGAGATCCCCTCTTCTTCTCATTTATATCCGGCGACTCGAATCTTCGCTTCAATTAACAATATATATGTATGTCTATATACATGCATATATGTTGCAAAAAGCAAACACAATCTTTAGTGGCACGCTGAGGTTTCCAGCGTCTGGTGATAATAAGCGTACCACGTCCAACATTATGATGAATAACGGAGGTAGTATGCATTCCGATACGGTATAATAAAAGGAGAAGGCTCGTCGGAAAATCGAGGTATACTCGTGAATTTTCAAGTCGGTAACACCAACCCGTTGTCAGACGAAATGAAAAGTGTGAGGGAGATCATCGCACTAGAAGCTGGAGGAACATCGAGGTTACATCGACAAAACAGACGTCTGTTTCCACAGGGGCTATCGTTGCTGCAGTATCGCCGATTTACTCAAGAAAAAACTGACTTACGTGTATCCCTTTTTCAGACTCAACGGATATCCGGTGAGCTTTGTGAAAAATTGCCTGAGATGCCAGAAACAACCACAAAGCGTCGACTCTAACGAAGACAGGGTATCAGGAAAATCTGTTCCTTGCCCTACATGCCGAGAATTTCCGAAGCGACCGCTCGACAATTAAATCAGTTCGGCATCTCCATCGTCCACAAACCGGCGTCTTCGTTGCGCACCAAATCCTCCCGCGTAAAAGACCCCATACCGAAGAAGCAGCAAACAAATGTCATTTACCACATTCCATGTGCAAACAGCTCTAGCGTTTATGTTGGACATACCGGCCACCCTAAGACCAGCTGCTTATTCATGTTCGGCCATGTAGACTATCACGGATTCAGCAGCCCCCCCCACTCAGACTGAACCATGTGTGAAACCCTCAACACCTCCCCTATCGTCCGTCATCCACCCAAACACGTTCTTCACCCCCACACACTGACGTTTGTTTTGTCGATGTAACCTCGATGTCTCCCCAGCTCCCTAGCGCGATTATCTCCCTCACGCTTTTCATTTCGTTTGACGACGGGTTGGTGTAACCGACTTGAAAATTCACGAGTATACCTCGATAGTCCGACGAGCCCTCTCCTTTTAATATATCTATATGTATATCAATATGAGGGAATATTCGAGTTCCTAATAAATTATCCCGTTCATCATCCGCAAAAGAAGACAAGGAAGGAAAATGGGCGATTGCATGGACTGCACTATATTGGTGCTGACGTTTCGGAATCTTCCTCGGTTCCATCATCAGAGTGGTAGGGTGTCTGTTCCTTCTGGATCGGAGTTGTCCTCTTTCGTCGCCTGTCTTGTGTTATAGACATGCATGATGTACAAACTCTGACCTGCCTTCTGACTGGGGATTGGCTTTGGTCCCTCCTCGGGCGGCCGATGGCGCGCTCCTGTGACCTCTGCCCCCTGATCGGCTGTCGTAGTCGCTGCAAAATCTGTGTGTCCGCGGGCCCTCCCCTCATAATCGGATGGGCCGGTCAGCTGCCGTTGCATGTACGAATCACGCTCGGCTGTTTGGGCGCGCCAGTGGGTTGATGCCTCGCGTTGGTCGTATGAACTCCGGCTGGCTCTTTCCCCTGCCGTTAAGTTGACAACTTTTGGAGGATCCGCGATTCGCTTGCCAGTGCTGTCGGCCCCGTCTGGACTGACGGGAGCCTTGTACGTAGCTCCTGGTAGGCCGGATGAAGATCAGTAGCCGTGCTTATCGTGCGAACTGAGGACCAACTTTCGCGCACCATCCTAGCCATCTTTTTATGACTCGACCGATAGAAGGGTCGTCGGAAAAAATCGAGTTATACGAACAATAAAGAATATCGTCACCCTGCCTACTGACAAGGGACGCTTGACGGTCGTCATGGACCAGACCGACTACTGGAGTAAACTGGAGTACCTGCTGATGGATAAGGAATCTTATGCGCTTTCGGATGTCAGCGAATTCAAGCAGCTTGTAAACAACATAAACAAGACGGTATGGAGGTTAAAGAAAGCGAGCGCTCTCACGAGAAGAGAGGCACTGTCCGCGAAAGCCACTGACATCGCGATGGCACGCTTCTACGGCCTGCCCAAGGTACACAAGCCAGGGGTGCCCCTCTGCCCAATCGTTTCTTTAGGTGGCACCTCAACCTTTGGGTTGTCAAACTGGCTGTACCAACGACTTTGTTTCCTTATCAAAGACACAGAGGGGACAGTGAAGTCAGCTGAAGAGATTTGGGTTCGCATCCGACATCTGAGAGTGGAGGTAGACGAGGCGAATCGATATTATTTTGTAGGCGCTGCGAATGGGTCGATGCTGTGGGCTCATATCACGTTTTGATTGGCTGCATCTTTTCCATTTTCTTTGAGATTTGTGTGCATGACCTCCAGGCCGATGCGCCGATTGATAAATGAATGATCAGAGTGAATGACCTACAGAAATTTTCGGCCTTTCTCATATGGTCAGGAACCGATAATGCGCGTTTTACCTCAAGCAAATTTACGCCCATCTTTATTTTACTCATCCCCCACGGTCGAAAGCCCTACGCCGAGGGCGACATGCAACCAGGTAAGCAACACAGGCCAGTGGGTCGTTTTCTCACTGAACTTAATGACTCTTAGTGGAGAACGACAGCCGTCTGGTGCGACCAAGCAACCCTGTTTAGGGAGAGCACTGCTTACTCCCGCGAGGGGGAGCGGACTGGAAAAGGTGCCCTAAATAAATGCTAGGTTGACAACGTCTGCATGCAGACCATGACTCACAGACTGCAATGCCTGCGGTTGAAACCCACAAACAAGAAACAACACTCTATCTATCTCTCTCTCTCTTCCTCCTCCTCCCGCCGCCTCACCCCCCAGGCTGCTAGGGTGTGCCCGCTCACTCTGGCAGTCTGGAATGTTCGTTCCCTTTAGGAAAGTCTGAGGAGCAACCGACCGAGATGGCTGACGGCGCTAGTGGCTCAGGAACTAGTGCGCTACAATATGAACATCGTTGCACTTAGCGAGACCCGGTCTTCTGGACAAGGCCAACTGGAGGAGGTGAATGCCGGCTGAACTTTCCTCTGGAGCCGTAGCCCCAAGACAGAGCGACGGAACGCGGGCGTTCCCTTTACCATCCGAAACGAGTGGTGGGTTTCTACGTAATCGTCGGCTGCGACGACGATGGCCTCCTTCACTTACGAGCCTACGCCGAACACCGCCTCATTCTGGTCAGCACTTTCTTCATCCCTCCAGTGAGGGAGAAAGCCACTTAGGTGCACCTCCATTGCTGCACTGGCAGCTGCTGGACTATGTTCTCGTTCGGCGGCGAAATTGGCAGAACGTGATGGTGTCCAAGGTGATCTGCAACGCCGATGGCTGGACGGACCACCGCCTTATCATTTCCAAGATGGGCTTCCCTCTGCAACCACACAGGAGGCCACAATGTAAGTGACTCCCAGTAAGGCTTTGCCTGCTCAACGTTTGCATTTCAGCAACAAACAGGCGCAGCGGCTGCAAGACATACCAGCTGCAGATAAAAACGTCTCCGTGGAGAGCCGATGGTGCCTGCTACGAGACGGCGTTCATTCAGCTGCCTTGGCCGTCCTCGGCCACGCACTTCGCCAGAATCAGCACCTGGTTCGAGGAAAACGCCGCAGTCATCGGCAACCTGCTCGCCAAGAACAGGCTGCACAGTGCCTACGTTGACCGTGCGACCTATGCGAACAAAGCGACCTTCCACCAATGTCGCCGCCTAGCGCAACAACGTTTGCGCGAAATGAGCACGCCTGAATGACTCGCAAGACCAAGGAGATCCAGACATACGCCGACCGCAATGAATCAAAGAGCTTCTTTGCTGCAATCAAGGCGATCTAAGGCCCTCCAGACAAAAGAACTGCAACGCTTCTCAGCTCCGATGGATCAACGCTTCTGACTGAGAAATCGCAGATTCTGAAGCGCTAGGCCGAGCACTCCAGAAGCGTTCTCAACCGTCCCTCCGCAATTTCCGACTCCGCCATCGTGCGGTTCCCCAAGTGGAAATCACCGTCAACCTGGATCTTCCGCCCTCCTTCCCAGAAACCACCCGTGTTGTGCAACAGTTCGTCAGCGGGAAGGCCTCAGGCTCCGATGCAATCTCAGCCAAAATCTATAAGCATGGCAACCATTGTTAGATGGGTCAACTCAGCACGATATTTCAGGAGATGTGACGCTGTGGACAAGTTTCTAAAAATTCCAAGGACTCCACTATTGTTCACTTTTACAATCCTAAAGGCAACCAGAAAGCCTCTGACAATCACAGAGGCATCTCGCTAATCAACATCGCTGGGAAGATCTTCGCCTACATCCTCCTTCTGTCAACGACACCAGAACACCACCGACATGGTGTTTTCCGTTCGCCAGCTACAGGAGAAATGCCAGGAGATTCGAACCCATCCCCAAAACTGCCTTCTTGGACTTGACGAAAGCCTTCGACACGGCGAATCGCGAGGTTCTATGGAAAATCACGCAGAAATTCGTCTGTCCTGAACGATTCCCGCTCGTGGTATGTCGGCTCCACAACGGGATGTTGGCACGCCTCACAGACAACGGCGCGATCTCCAGGGCATTCGCAGTGACCAGGACAGTGAAACAGGGCTGCGTCCTCGTGCCCACCCTCTTCAGTCTTACGTTCTCTGCCATGCTCATGAGCATCTTCTGTGATGGGCGCCCCGGGATACGCATCGCCTATGGAACTGACGGGTATCTTCTCAACAGCAGGCGCACGCAGGCCGCAGGCGATGCGACTATCTACGACCACTGCCCACAACCTGCTCTTAGCCGACGACTGCGAGCTCAACACCACGACCGAAATGGACATGCATCAGAGCATGGATCTCCTCGCTGCCGGGTGCGCCAACTTCGGTCTGACTGTCAACACGGACAAAACAATCGTCATGCACCAACCGTCACCCAACACGCAACACTGCACTCCTCCTCGTATCGCTGTCGACGACAACCAACTCAAAACCGTGGACAGTTTTGCTTATCTCGAAAGTACACTTTTCGACTGTGCCAGAATCGACGATGGGGTTGCTCGCCAGACTCCAAAACCAGTCAAGTCTTCGGCTGGCTGTAGAAATCCGTGTGGAATTGTCACGGTCCCCAATTGAATATCAAACTGAAGATGTACCAGGTGGTCTTTCTAACGACACTTCTCTACGGAGTGGAGACTTGTGCTGTCTACTTCAATCTTGCCAACCGACTTAACCACTTGCCTCTCAGCTACCTTCGCAGAATACCAAAAATGAGATGGCAAGACCGGATACCCGGCACGGAAGCCTAGAACAGACCGGAATCCTCAGCATTCACGCCATGTTGAGGCAGCTGCGCCTACTTTGGAGCGGCCATCTCGTGAAGATGGAAGACACGCCTCCACGGAAACAAATTTTGACAACGATGGGGTGTAGGACCCCCAAGTAGATGGCAACTCCGAAAATATACCCTAAAATTCAGTGTGACTCTAAACACCACTTATTTTTCACCGTTTTCATTGTTTGAAATTTCCCACCCGTACTGACTGAATGTAAACTTACCAGCGGCGCCTCAATCAAAGCCGTCTTTTTTAAAAAAATGTTTTTTGTTTATTATCTAATTATCGCACTTACTTTCTTTGGCGAATGACAGCGTACGATAAGACTTTTGAAAGAAGGTTATTTGTTTTCTGTGACCTCGCTCTCTGTCCTATGTGTTGTCCCACCCGTAAAACCCCGTCTACCACCATTCAACGTATAACACGGTTCACGGGCTAGATCATGTTAGTTGTGGGTTCTACACCCTATCGTTGCCCAACTTTTCTCGGGTGATGTTGTAACGGGTACTCGACGACAACGAAGACAAAAGCGGCGCTATAAAGACACTTTGAAGGACTCTTTGAAAAGGCTTCAGATAAATCCGGGGACCTGGGAGGACCTCATCCAGAAGAGACCGGCATGACACAGAGAAGTGAAGACCGGAGCAGCCATCTGCGAAGCAAATCGGATCGCCTGCGCCAAAGCCAAAAAGGGAGGTTCGCAAGTGCCTCGCCTCCTCAGTGCTAACCGCCAACTGATTTCAGAACGCCCGCGCATTCCGCGCGCATTGGTCGCGTGGGACACCCTCGGACCCAGTGTGCTAGCAACCCGACAACGTCTACATCTGCCACTCTCGTTCCGACTGCAAACGCAGAACGGACCGTCGCCCCCGTCACTGACTATCGCACTGTCGCTGTCCCGCTACCATCAACCACCGACACCATCCGCCCTCCCCTAACCACTGCGTCGACCATGGTGACCACCACCACCAGCACCACGACATTACGCGCTCCCCCCCCTGTGGGGCGACGTCCCATCAATCACTACTATCATCATCAACAGCCCCACCCCACAGCGATGTGGACTCGGCTCATACTTGTCCTCATTGCGATCGCATGTTCACCTCACTCATCGGCTTGACCAATCATTTGCGAATCCGTCGCACAGAGGCTGGGGAACCAGTGCCTGGAGCACCAACGTACAATCTCCGCATCCCCCTAAACTGCCCTCATTGCTCCCGCACATTTACTCACAGCATGAGCCTATAGGACCACAGGCGTATTCATGAAAACCTGCGGTAAAAAACCACCGGCTACACCACACCATCAGAGCTTTCCCCACCAGCACCTGCACCACACAACGACATCACTCATCAACACACAACGCAAGCACTCAATTGCCACCTCCTACGCACGTGGGAAGTGTGCTTCTCCCCTCCTTCTTCATGCGATTCTTCTGTTGCTTGTGTGATCTGAGTCTGATACTATCACGGTGCGCTGAGCGCCGTGGCTTGAAGGGCTGCCAACTGAGCCTCAACTGGGCCCACGCAGTCAGTATAGTTGTGTGTGTTTTTGTGGAATGGCGGACTGGTGGACTAAGAGTCAGGCTGCCACGGCTTCTTCTTAACGTGACCTCTAGCACTCTCACAAGTGTGTGGAGTGTAAGCCTATGGCTAATACCCCTCAGTCGATGACTGGCTGGTTACCCGGCCTCCGAAGGGTATTGGCCCAGACACAGTGCCGGGCTGTGCGTCATCCCTCATAGCCTTAGGGTTTTTGAACGTCTGCTATGTCATTATTCAGCAAATCATGGCTCTCGCAGCCTGGTGTGTGCTGGCGGTTATCTGGCACCTGGTCCCTTAACGATAGATGCGCTTGTGGTCCCGCTGGATATACAGGTGGTGAATATGGTTGCCCAGTCGTCTTCCCCTTTCTGACTCGTTTTTGTGCTGTTGTTGGCAAAAATCCTGGTCATTTGCTGTGTGGACCAGGGGGTGTGAAGTGGTGCGCCTAGGTGCGGGTCCAGTTGTGCCAGCCATCCGCGCCATCTCCCGCCTTCGGCCTTCTTGACTATGTCCTAACACCTAGCTCAGGCGGGGAGGGGAGAGTGTGGCAGATGCCGTGCAAGTCTACTGCCACCATAAACTAATTCACGCACAATTCACGATGCCTACCCTCAGCTTGCTATGTGAGCACACGGTGGAAATCATCGGGAGCTCATCTTGTTGTCTTGGGTCTCACTCTAGAGCCAAATGAAGGCAGGCGCATAGCGACCAGAAACATACACTAAACAGAGTGTCGACAAAAACAGGAAAGACTGAAATGACCATTTCTAGCTTTTCTGCCGTCGTCAGTCAGTCATACACCACCTGCTGCTTTGGGGGACAACTTATAGACAAAAAAGTGGCCATCTCGGTCTCCCTAGTCTTTATCCGTACTACTTTATTTGTGCATACTGTTAATCGATATGTGACTGGCTGTGAGAGTTCTATTTTGGGCCCCTAGGCACAACGAGATGAGCACGGCCTGTTACCCGACCAATGATCGCCCCACCACCATAATCAATACACCCGATCGAAACCGACAGAAAGACTAGCTCAGAGCACATGGGCAAAGGTTTGGACTACGTGACGTCTATTTATCAAAAATCCCAGTTATAACTTCAGTTCTGCAAGCCTGGGCTCGGGCAGGACTGGCCGGCTACGGCCAATTGACTGTAAATGATCACCCCCATTTCCCTAGTCTTTTTTGCTAACCCTTGTTCTCAATATATGTATATATATGGGTCTTCTGGCATTATTACTAATTATTTTAAGTCATATTATTTTTTGTTGCCTAGCAACGAATACTTCTAGTTAGGTACATCTTTCCCATTAGAACCTCCGGCGAGTACATCAGGAACGTCAAATAACCTGAACCACGACGTTGTGGTGGTGTACTTCATCGACTTGTGCAAGTCATGCACACTTCCTCACATGCTACATACCTCCAATGTTAACGAAAGACTGCCACTTGTTCGAGGGTGATATACTGTTTTTAACCAAGACACGAAGATATGCATAAAGCTTTAAACACGTACTTCCAAAGACCGAAAAGTACATGCGGAAAATTCGTAAAACGTCACAGTTTGGCAACTAACACAAAGTGTAGGTTTACATATGCCCAGAGGGTGTGGTTATTCTTCGTGGAGGTTATGCTGAATATCAGGAAACTTTAGCAAACACCACCTTGAAACCATCAAAAAGTGACCACAGGTTTCTCTGAATGCACGCGAGGACAGAATTTTCGTATTCTGCGCACTTTTTTGTTCCACCTGACCCTGAATACTGCTAGTAGGCTTGCTTCCGATGCCTCGTGCAGTATAAAGTTCTTCGTACAATCCAGTACAAAGAAAGGAATGCAATTTAATCCCCTTATAATCTAATCTCTATAGCTCCTCTGGGAATGCCCAAGTTTTCAGATCTTTTAATCAATTTTCCAGTCCATTATGTCCTAGGTTCCAAATGGATGATGATCATGTGGATGAGCTTGGGAAATCAGCAAATGTGCGTCCATCAAATTTAAAGGGAGCCGACAATGCCCCTTTCCCCATCTGTTTGCCTTCAGTTTACTCTGTCTATAACATAGAACAACAGGTCTGCAATTCCGTCGTATCCACCGTACGTGGCAATGCGTAAGTATAAGGATAATTAACTTTTTGCGAGTTTTACAAGCAGTCAGTTACCGATTTTTTTACACAAACGCAAACATGCACATAACTTATTACTGACTGTTTGGAGTGGTCATACAATTGCGTTCGCATTCAATCGAATTTTATGCTAAACATCCCTTGTTATATAGTAAAATATTAAGAACTACACGGACACTATTGTTTCACTGGATCAATCGACTTTGTTTCATATAATAGAATGGAAAACAATGAAATTTTAAAGTCTTTAATACTACTAATGCGGTATCGGGCTGATTATTGTGCCTGCTGGGCACGAAAAGCCAAATACTAATCCGTAGGAGTTGGTTCTTGTCATAAACTAGAGATGAAGTTAAAACTACGAATATTTGCTTTGCAAGCAGAGAACATTTTATATCTATAAAAGGAAAACTGAATGCGTTTCCAAAAAACAATCATCATTTGCGCCTCGGAAATTAAACATTTAAATGTGTTTTCGAAAAGGCTGTATTTGGCTGCAATCGCAATTACCACTCAGTACACATGACATCAAGAGCTCGCGTAGCAGTGTGCTTTCCAAACGATAAATCTTGGGAATTTATGTACTGCCTGTATTTATCATAAGCAAGAAAGGTACGTAGGACCAATCCTCAGAGTGCATCACCGTCCAAAACAAAATATTTATAGTGGGAGCACGATCACAAGGATTGAATTTAAAACGTCACACACCCATGCATATCATGAGGCATTATATTGGCAAGCCTTCCCAGGAAGAGATCCGTCCAAAAGATAATCGACTGAGCACGAATTCAAACCTGCGTAGCTCTATCTGGAATTGGCGTTTCTAGCTGACAACGACAAATAAATAATAAATTTCCACTGCAGACCCCATAACTCATTTAGAATTGCTTCTGAACCAATGTCAAACACAAAATCAGTCTTTTTTAAGAATGCAGCTCATAATAAGTGCTTAGACCGTTTTGGTCATAGACTGTGCTTGTGTGTCTATCCGACTGATCGCCCAAAGCTGCCACCAGCTAATGATTAATTCACTTACTGGCGGTTTCTAAACGATCAGAAGGTTTCCCTCATCAGTATGCAGAAACGACAGTTACTCATATAAATCTCAACCTTGGTCGGCTCAGACCCCTCAGAAGGTTATCCGCGTTAAAAAGAAGTTTCGCTAATGGTCACATTTTGATTTTCGAGGAAGTAGAAGCAGTCTAATTCCGGTTCTAGAATCTCACAAATGAGGCATCACAGACACATCTTTGGGAACCGCTCAGTCCACACAGTCAACGATGTAACCTGTCAGTCGATCGATAATCAAACTGGGGACTGTTAGTGTGCCTGTAGCAGAAGCGAAAGGCATATTATCTTAAAAACTCCAGTATAAAACGGTTCTCATTAAAGATCTTTAGGACGCTTATCACTGCATTTATCAGGCCCTGAAGCTGTCAATCGTGGCATAAACTTGTCATTGTTCTGAAATAAGCAACACAAATGCCTACCCCTCTAAACCGTTTTTTGAAGCTTTGGCAAAAAAGTAAACAGCGAAATAATTTTTCCGAATATGGATATAATCGCACTTAAGAAAAAGTCAAAGGGTCATTTGTCGTTTGTGAATTAAAGCTGAGCCGAATAGGCATCCGAATCTAACAGACTCAATCATATGCTTGCTGGTATATTTGAAAAAAGCCATGGAGTCTTTGCAATCAGAAAGTTTCATCTGCTCCTGCTGAGAGAGGGGCTGAGTACGCACCTGCACTCGGGCATGTGCTCGATGTTCTTTTTCCTCTGGTAACTTTTGAAGAATGTTCTCTCGACTCTCGCGGGCAGGGAGAGTGGAGATTGGATAGCGCAAAGTAGGTGCTAGCCATTTGAGTTGTGGGCATGGTTGTTTCCATCGGGAGAGTGGATAGTGTGATGAGGCGCTGACCAGTTATTATTCTGTTGTGGGTTATCTACCTGATTGTTCCATTTGGACCTCCGGAAGTTGTCTTGTTCATCGCCCGTTGCCCGCCCGATGGGCTTCTGCACATTGTTAGTGCCATCACCCATCAAATCCTTTGTGGCCCCCATGTAACCCGCTACTGGTTGCCCAACCATGCCACCACCGTTGCTTGGACTCTGATTGGGACCAATCTTAAAGACGATTGTATATGGACTGTTTCTTATGTGCTCTCCTAAATACAAAATGTGAACCGTATGGGGTATGATAGCAGTAATCGGGAAACTAAGCGCATACGACCCGTTCTTATTATCCTGGAGGTATGCACGGACCTTCTGATACTGGGCATCGTCCTTTGTCACGGAGTAAGTAATAAAATTCTTCGCAGCTTCACAGTACTTTCGTGAAACTCGGAAGTCGAGGTGAAACAATTGGCCAAGTTTGATTTTTGGCAGTTTACTCGGCAGAATCTCAGCGCAGCTCAAGTCGGCAAGACGTTCCATCGAGCCAATTTCAGCTTTTTGGACGTTCTCAAAGTTCAATTTGCCCACAAATTTGAGTGGAAGACACTCGCTCAGGAAATCAGTTAGATTCTCAACAGCCTGGTTTATATTGAAGATGCAACCATGCACGTCAAATACTAACTCCGAGTTTGAAAACTGCCCCGAATTCAGAATATGCGCTGACGTCTCTCGCAGGTCTCGAAGTTTAGCAAGCAGTTCGTTGACTCGGGCAGTTTGATTGTGAAATTCCGCCCCTGCGGATGAAGTGCTAGTTTGTAATTCCTGAAAAAACGAACGTTCAAAGACTCGAGGTAGTTTACCTGAATAAAGACGTGCTTCCATTTTTCTAACTGACGCATAATCGATAGAAAGTATTGATCCAGATCTTTTATTGTCTCGTCACAAGAACGGGCATATTCTGAAAAATCTTCATCCTTTCTGAGAAGCACCTCTTCAGTAGACATTATTTTCTCATCGGCCAAACGGATGACTTCCTCAAGGGCCTTTCGGGCGTACTGCTGTTCACTCATATTTGTATTTACTTCGGAGCGAAAGTAGGCAGGCTTCTCCTGATGAACCTACAAAAACATGGTCGAATAACATTAGTACAAAAACCTGATAGTCTACGATTTTCGTAGATAAGACAGTTCAAAAGGTAGTTTATAGATAAGTGACGACTGAAGTGTGAACCACCGAATTCGTACTGTTTGTTGTGCTTTTATGTTGTTACAGCCTTTCCTGTCACACTTGTGTACGTTCAACCACATAGTTAACCACACAACCGCGCTCACCATATGGCGTTGCTGAATGTCACTCGACCCGCAGTTCTGTTTGTTAACCCAAAAGTTGGGTATAAGTGTAGGGTGCTTGACTACTTTGTTCAACTTGGCTCTGCTTTCTTTTAATAAATTTAGGCTCACACGTTGGCTCATAACTCTTGAATAAGAAAGAAAGTAAATCCGTTTTCTGTGGTAAGAACAAATAGAAAAACATAGCGAATTTATCAACTCAACTGAATATTAGCTAGTATTATCAGTCGGTGCCTGAAGAGATTTTTATAACTCAACTGATAAAGAGTAAGGAGCAGGAAAGCAGTAATACAGGAATTCTTTAAGAAAATTCTCAGAAAATACCATTTGTTTCTATCGTACAAAAGATTGTATCCGGAAACCAGATGTTAAAATACCTTGTTTCGGGCTCAAAATGTTTGTGTTTTACATGTCATTATAACCGCTTGTTTACAATTAAGTTTCGAAATTGCACTATCACACACCTTTTGCGCGGATTATTTCCATAATTTGTCAAATCTCTCAAAATTGGTGATGCAAAACAGCCTTACTGTATTCTCGCGTGATTCAAAACCTCATTTTCTACAGACTCCCTGATGTCAGATTTTGCTATTTTACAGGGATTACGAAACTACACTCGCAAAAGCTATTAGTGCGGGTAACAATATCTAATTAACTATATTCAAGGGAAGTAATCATTGCATTTCTGGAACTTGCTTAGTTTGACAAATGAAAGTCATTAACTGAAAGGCAAGGGGACGCCTTGGGTTGTTCTCTACCTATTTGTTATATCACCGTATAAACCACAGCCGGTTTGGCACGATGTGAGAAAAATATATCGGCTACCACCATGACGTAATACCGTCAAGAATCCATTTACCCCGGTAATGAGAGGAATTTGCACTGGTTAATGTCTACAGAGCTGCGTTTATTTCACACCAACACCGGTGCGTTCTTCGCAGCCAAGTGCACAAAAGCGTATGTCAGCTTAGGGAAAAAATTGAAAAATATTTGCTCTAAACATTATTATTTTGAAATTTCATAGCAGCGCGCAAGTTAGATATGTGCGCTGGAAAAGTGTGTTTTTAAGACGTTGCTTTTCGTTATCCACATATAAGCACATATGTGTGCTTCTATCGTTATGGTTCTTAGGCCACAGAACTCACAGTAGCATTTACATGACCCCTTATTTAATGCTGTAATGCCTCCCTTGTGTTATTTCAATTCTAATGCAGACGTAAAACAAAGACCACCAATTTTTTGAATTTCGAAATAAATGACGAGTATTTTCTAACGAATAGTATCATGAAACGTGCAGTGGTTAAATATCAGCATTCGAGTGTTACTTTTTAAAGTGCTCCCGTAGATAGAAAGAGTTCGCCCCAGAAAATCTTATCAAGGGCTTCCTCACTTCCTATTTGAGCGCTTTATTCATTGGTGTGTCGCAGCTACTTTAGCGTAATCAGCAAAATAGATAATTTTGCCTCATTAAAATTACGTTCACTGCAGTCTGAGCATTTATTCTGTTAAGTGTTCAGGAAATAAATGAATAGTAACCAGTAAATGGCGCAACTTCCTAAAGAGCAACTTGGAGCAACATCGAGAAACTCGCAGCGTTTGCCAAGAACTGTCAGTTTTATTTTGCTCTCAAAACCAGCCGAAGTCACTCTGATAGGTTAGCAGATAGAATACTTGAACGAAAAATCCGGATGACAGGCAGTTTTATCCTATTTTGTTAGCTGCAAGATCACTAGAAAAAAGAGCTATTTCCCCATATTGTTGCCCAGCCTTTGAACGGTGATGGCCCAGGCAAATGCAGGGCCGTGTACCACCCTGGGCTTCGAGGAATGTAAGCCTCTTCTATGCCAGGATCAGCAAACCATAACCTTCGAAGCCTGGTGCGTGATGGTAGTTTTCTGACATCTGGTTCCCTGCTGGTAGATGCGTTTGCGCTCCCGCTAGGTATACAGGTCGTGAGCATAGCTGCCCAGTCATCCTCCTCCTTCTGACTCGTCGTGGTGCTGCTGTTGTTTGTTAAAACCCTGGTCACGTATTTGTTGTTGACCAGGGGTGTTTTGGTATGTCAAGGTGTGAGTCCGGCCATGCCAGCTACCTGCGTCCTCCCTCACCTCCGGTCTTTTTGACTATGTCTTGACACGGGGCTCAGGCGGGGAGGAGTGACTGCGGTGGATGCTACACAAGTCTGGACTCACTATGAACTGATTCACACACAAGTCCTTGTGCCTACGTCATCTTGCTGTGGAGTACACGGTGGACATCATCAAACACGATGGCCGAACTGCCATAAAAAGATAACGGCGAAAATAATCTAGACTTCGCAAAAAGCCACTGCTGCATTTTCGACGGTCGTTACAATCAATTTTGTAGGAACATTTTTATGGCCAATCGCTTGTCACTCATAACAAATTGCAAAATGCATCGCGTGCATGGAAATAAAAACCGTTAAATTAAGTGTTTTTCTGAGCATGGAAACATTTTTTAAGCATTTCAAAAAGACTTTCGTTTAGGGTAATTTAGCTTTCTTATTTACACCAGTGGACCTCCAAGCATGCTTTTCTCATAGCTGCTTTCAGCTGCGAAACTAAACTAAAATAGGAATCTAGGTCCAGAATCATACTCAAAGTCTGAAAGGTGAGATTCAGATGTCTTCAGAAAATGACAGATTGGATCTTCTAATGAATGTGCAGAACTCTGAAACCAAACCAAACTTTCGTCCTTGTCAGGCGAAAAAATTTATCGTAGGCATTTCAGTTTGTGTTCATGTGAGTCCGTCAAAGTAATACCTTAATTCCGTCGCCAAAATACGAATGAAACTTTTTTATTTCCACCTATCATTTGCATATATCTGTATCGTAGAGAGACGGCAATGTGATTTTATATATATACGTATATGAGATGATACCGACAAAGACAAGGGAGACCGGAATGGCCATTTCTGGCTTATAAGCCGTCATCAGCCAGTCATACCCAACCCCAAGTGTGGATCACTTGAGATTCGAACCCGGGATCTTTGGTCATGGAGTTTGACGCTCTACCATTGAGCCACGGACCCGTTGACATGTTGGTTGTGATCGAAAGTTTATTAAAAAATTTAGTCCTTTTATTAATCTTCTTAAACAGATTAATAAGGTTACATAAAGAATTTCCATCCGAAAGCTTTAATAGCGTAGGAAACTGCTTGAATATCAGGAATCCTCCGATTTCGCCTTAATCCGGCCCGTTTTCTATTTAATATACAGATCCGTATCAAACTTTCCTTCAGAAAACGGTCTTTTCGTCCTTATTTCAACTAAATAAACACAAATAACGACACCAAAAATACGCTACATTGTCCACTATAATTTTGACCTCGGCATTTCATGAGTTAGCACAGGTACTGTAGATGAGATGATACCGACAAAGACAATGGAGACCGGAATGGCCATTTCTCGCTTATCAGCCGTCATCAGCCAGTCATACCCAACCCCAAGTGTGGATCACTTGAGATTCGAACCCGGGATCTTTGGTCATGGAGTTTGACGCTCTACCATTGAGCCACGGGCCCGCTGTCCTGTCGGTTGTGATCGGGAATATTAATTATGACAGTGGGCGCTCGCCGATCAGGTTACGGAACATGCTCGAATCTCAAGTGATCCACACTTGGGGTTGGGTATGACTGGCTGATGACGGCTGATAAGCCAGAAATGGCCATTCCGGTCTCCCTTGCCTTTGTCGGTATCATCTCGTCTATGTCTACTACTAGTCGCTGTGCGACTGCCTGCGAGGGTTCTAGTATGAGCCCCAAGGCACAACGGAACGAGCATGTTCCGTAACCTGATAGGCGAGCGCCCACTGTCATAATATACATATATATATAATGGTAGGGGGCGCACACCGGCGGTCTTACGGAACTCACTCGTTTCGTTTTGCCTTACCGGCTCTCTCTCGAGTCCAACCAGCAGCCGCACAGCGGCGCATGATATAGACAGTATGTTATTACCGACAAAGGCAAGGGAGACTGGAATGGCCGTTTCTGGCTTATCAGTCGTCGTCAGCCAGCCGTACGCAACCCCGGACTGTGGAACACCCGAGGCTCGAACTGGCAACCTGTTTGTTAGAAGTCCACGCCTCTAACCACTGGATCACGAGCCCGTCCACACCTCTAACCACAGGTCGCGTGTTCGAGCCTCGGGTGTTTAATACTTCGGGGTTGGGAACGGCTGGCTGAAGACGGATAATAAGCCAGAAATGGCCATTCTAGTCTCCCTTGTCTTTGTTGGTAGTAATATTCTGTGTATAGATATCTCTGTCAAGCGTGTTTCGAGCACAACTAAATAAGCTTATTGAAGTAGTCTTACACTAACGACACCGAGGTAGAATTCGATCAGCTATGACGGCCTGTCCACATCAAAGCGCTTTACAAATCGTTCGACAAAATCTAAAGTTTCTATTTAGTAGCAGTAGCGTTAGCATCCTGAGGACTTGGAAGCATGAAAAACAAGCGCTTGCTTTTTCTGGAAAGGGTTTGTGTTTGCCTTTTGTGAGGGCCAATGAAAATGGTAAAATGGCATTTTAGTGGTCAAATTTGTTACAGTGCGCTATGAACTAGTAGAGCAGCCAATAGGGATAACATTTAACTGCATATGCCCATCATTTTGGCAGATGCCTGCTGCTCCTTCGGGCTTAAAGTGGTTCATGCAACATCCCGACCTCGTTGCACATTTTCGTTGACTTAAGCACGTGCACTTTCACCGCCTTACATACGTCGACGTCTTGTACATATTTTGGAAAACTGCTGTTGGATTTCGCCTACGTCATACTGCATCCAGTTACCGTTTTTTCGTTCGTTGTCACTTTTTTGTTCTGTTCTTGTTCATCTTTCAACTGTTTACGTTTGCTTTGGCTCGGTGCTTCTGCGCTCTAAATGTTTTGCTTTTGTTATTTATATTGTTCATTGGTGATTTTTGCAACCTGCTAGTAACCTATTTCTCCCTAATTTGTGTCGCATGTTTGGGCGCTGAACTTAAGTCATATAGCTGTGCAGAGTCTCGAAAGGGTCCCACAGTATTTAAGAAACTCCAGATGCCTGAGAAAATCATGTGGCCTGCCTTAACCTCAAGGAAAAGCCCTAATAAAACTAGAAAATCTATTGCACTTCAATCTGCATTATTACACTTACAGACAAATCTCAAGTGGAATGAGATCTTTTAACATGCTGTCAAAATTTGCAAGTAAGAACAAAAAATTGCGAACTAACAAATCTACAAGTTTATTCCGTCTATTCTTCCGTAGGACCGAAACACGGTCTAGTAAATTTAAACAGATTCTTGGAACTACAACAAAACAACCAAACGTTCAGCGAATTTCCTGTAGAAAAGGCGAAATCAACCACCACAGAAACCAGATGCAATTGTGAAAAACATTTGCATTTTAAACCATATCGGCATGTCACCTTCAAAGTCCTCAATATTCAATGATATCTTGGGATAGCGCTACCGACAGCTCGGATATCCAAACCGCAGCAAGCTGAAACTGTAATCCAAAATTTGCCGGGTTATTTTAATCTCTACGCTTATAATTATTATAAGCGTAGGGATTCAAATAATCTGACAAATTTCGGATAACAGTTTCAGTTTGCTGCGGTTTGGATATACGAGCCGTCAATAGCGCCATTCCAGGAGTAGCGGTACAATTGTTAATGTGTGTCTATAAATGAAAGATTGTCGCTTATTCGAGTACCCTTTTCTAGATTTGAGCTGACAAGTCAGAAATTGTTGCCATTATTTTAAGTAAAGTTGGAAGGGCTCTAGGCGGGTCACCTAAAGTACGACGTCGTTTGGGGATCTCCATGTGTCAAATTTAAGGGTGATACAGTAACTACTTGCACGGATGCGCTGTGCGCGCAAAAAATCAATATTGTTAAGGGGTGCCAAAATTGACAATGAGACGTCCTTTTGAGCAAATTGTTTGTGGTGGCGGGGCTAGAGGAGGCTGGTGGTTGTATGTCACGTCACAGCCCCGCCCATAACTTCGGATGGCCACGACACAGACAAGTTCAACCCCGCCAGACCAGAGGGGCCTGGTAGGGCTAGTGCCAGCAGAGTAAAAATGCTTAAAGCTTTCCAAACAAATGAAAGGGCAATAAAACGATAATTACTGCTTAACGCGTAAAAAGTAGTAATAGTTCCGTAAGATTACCTCTTGTTAGATGTATGACGCAATTGAAATCGGTCAACTTTTGATTATACTCATAATAACGATCGGAATTAGCACGAACCAATTTTCTGACGGCTGTCCGCGCGCCGGGCTGAATCAGATCTAAACATTTAATTGTTTAACAGAGGTAAGCGGAAGAGAGTATTTTGTTATAAATAAGTATATGAGCTATCCTGATCAGTAACCCTTAATCTTTTAAATGATTTTATAAAATCTGACATATATGTCAGATTCTGCACCAATAGTCGAATACGAATTAAGTAAAGAACTAAGAAACTTCGCAATTTTTTGGACAGACCAGGTGGATTCGGTACACACGTGTGTAAAAAGGTGTTTTTTGACATCAGTTTAAAAAGAGACTAATAAAAAAAACTTCAAGCACGATTAATTATATTTGCCTGCGGTATCCCGTATCGCTTTCAAAATTGATCACGCATACTGCGGAACTTCGATAAACAACAAAATACACGGAAGGTTCAACGTCTGAGTCCCAAAGCCTGGCCTCAGACTGGCCTTTTCTTTTGCATGCTTGTCGCTTCCTTTGCAATTATTTGCCAGATGTGATCATATGATAAAGACGATGAAGGAGGTCAGAAACAGCACATTTCGCAGTCATTAAGCCGGAGTCCAGGTACGTACTTTGCTTAGGGGTATATAGTCTTTTCCTGCAAAAGTCTGTGGAAATACCAGATAAATGAGTTGACTGAACGAAACTAGCTTGTCGACACTACAGAGCACGTATCTGAATGTGAAGACATAAACCAGTGGGTAGAGGGGAGAGGGAAACGCCATGACAGGATTCGGAAGTCCCAGCCAGCCCTGATGGGTTGCTCGGGACAGTCGGTAGACAGTAAAAGTGTGCGTCCAAGCGATGACTCCGTAAATCGTCCTCGCCCACATGCAGCGCATTCACCGGAAAGACAGAGTAAGGAGGACCATGCTCGCCAGCAGTGTCTGGTTATTCAGGGTTTGTCAGAATCGAATGCAGTCAGACCTGAAGACCGTGTCTCAGAGGACCTTGCTTCTTTTCATGGTCTGCTAAATCATTTACTGCCGGCAGACATGGAAATAAAGGTTCTGAAAGCAATCCGGATAGGAAAAAGGAGTGAAGACAGGACAGTAGCACAACCACCTCGCCCTCTCAAAATTATGCTGGAGAACAAAGAGCAAATCAAGTTTATCCTCTCTAAAAAAACCGATCTCAGAAACACACACAAACAGGTTTTTTTCACCAGCGGAACGGTTGAAACGCCGGGAACTTGTCTTGGAGTTAAAATCAAGACTGAAGGATGGCGAACACAATCTGGCTATCTTCAAGGGGAAGGTAGTTCGGAAATATATGCCGTTTCAGTGGAACCAGCCTGTAATACTACGAACGACGACAGCTACTCAGCTAAAACAGACACCTTCGTTGAACCACCTGATCAAGGCGCCAACACAAGTGAGCCCGTAGCGTCCAGTGATCTGACTGAAACAAGGCATGTAAATGGAACCAATCAGGTAACGGAAGAGCCTAGAGAACACGACGTCCACGATAACGGAGTAATGCTCACAGCAGTAACAAATGCAACGGGAAATTCGGCCGCTGCTAAACTGAGGTGCTTGTACACGAATGCCCAAAGCCTCCTATCGAAACTAGACGAACTAAAACTTTGCCTTGTTGAGCTGTCTCCAGATGTTTTAGCAGTAACTGAGACCTGGCTGTCCGGGACTATTAGCGATAACGAAGTAGCCTTGCCTGGATACCAAATTTATCGGAGGGACAGGGAACATCGTCAGGGTGGTGGTATCGTTGTGTATGTGAATGACGGTCTGGCAGTGTCGGATAACACCACCAAGTTTGTGTGCAGTACGGAAGCTATCTGGTTGACCATCAAGGCTACCGGTTCCCCGTGTCTCGATGTCCTCACTGTCTACCGACCACCTAGGACAGACCGAATCGCCGACACTCAACTATTGGAGCAGTTGGAGAAATTTTCCAGTCGACCTAACATCATGATCATGGGCGACTTCAACGCACCAAGAACAAACTGGAATACCCTCCAAGCGTCAGGTCCAAAATCGGCATTCGATTACTGCCTGTTGAGCAAGACATTAAATGCGTGCCTCACACAACATGTAATGTTCCCAACGAGAACACGTGAAGGACAAAAGGCAAACTGCCTGGATCTGATCTTTACGAAAACACCAGACAGCATAGACGAGATCGCCTCCATGCCGCCCCTTGGCCGAAGTGACCACGTAGTGCTTATGTGGGATTACTCGTTATTCTCCATTTCACACACTCCAGGCCACAAAAGGCGTAATGTTTGGCGGGGCGATTTCAATCAGATGAGGGCAGACTTATCCGGTCTTGACTGGGGCTCTTTGTTTACGGGAAGTGCCAACGATGACTGGGAGCTGTTCAAGAATGTCCTTCTGCAGCTCATCAACAACCACTGCCCACTGACTAGTGTAAGACTGAACAAACGCCCTGGGTGGCTAAATAGGAACCTCAAAAAAGAAATCAACAGGAAGCACAAATTGTGGAGAAAATACTGCGTCACTAGACAAGCTGAATGCTTCAACACCTACAAGACACAGAGGAACAAACTGAGGAAGCTGATAATGCAGACGCGGCGGGAATTCGAGAAGAACTTGCTACAAAAAGCAACGCAGAACCCAAAATTGCTCTACAGCTACCTCCGACGAACTACAAGGAACAGGCATCAAATCCCCTTGATAAAGACTACTGATGGCGTTGAGATCGCTGATAGTAGGGATAAAGCTGCGTATTTTTCACGGTTTTTCCAATCAGTCTA
>CACRXP010000764.1:86019-98707 GCA_902702965.1 Spirometra erinaceieuropaei
ACGTTTAAGCTCTCTAGGTCGATCGTTGATTGAACAGTTTTGCCTTGTAAATAACTATGCAATGACCGTACGCAGCTGAATGAGAGGTCCCGAAATTTATGACGTCATTAAATTCTGCATGCTTTGTCGCCTTCGCCTTGTTTAAAATAGGAATCTAGGTCCAGAATCATACTCAAAGCCTGAAAGGTGAGATTCAGATGTCTTCAGAAAATGACAGATCGGGTCTTCTAATGAATGTGCAGAACTCTGAAACCAAACCAAACTTTCGTCCTTGTCAGGCGAAAGAATTTATCGTAGGCATTTTAGTTTGTGTTCATGTGAGTCCGTCAAAATAATACCTTAATTCCGTTGCCAAAATACGAATGAAACTTTTTTATTTGCCACCTATAATTTGCATAGATCTGTATCGTAGAGAGACGGCAATGTGATTTTATATATATACATATATGAGATGATACCGACAAAGACAAGGGAGTCCGGAATGGACTGCGAGGGTTCTAGTATGAGCCCCAAGGCACAACGGAACGAGCATGTTCCGTGACCTGATCGGCGAGCGCCCACTATCATAATTAACATTCCCGATCACAACCGGCGGGACAACGGGCCCGTGGCTCAGTGGTAGAGCGTCAAACTCCATGACCGAAGATCCCGGGTTCGAATCTCAAGTGATCCACACTTTGGGTTGGGCATGACTGGCTGATGACGGCTAATAAGCCAGAAATGGCCATTCCGGTCTCCCTTGTCTTTGTCGGTACCACCTGATTTACATCATTCCTTAAGTCGCTGTGCGACTGCCTGCGAGGGTTCTAGTATGAGCCCCAAGGCACAACGGAACGAGCATGTTCCGTAACCTGATCAGCGAGCGCCCACTGTCATAATATAAATATATAAATAATGGTAGGGGGCGCACACCGGCGGTCTTACGGAACTCACTCGTTTCGTTTTGCCTTACCGGCTCTCTCTCGAGTCCAACCAGCAGCCGCACAGCGGCGCATGATATAGACAGTATGTTATTACCGACAAAGGCAAGGGAGACTGGAATGGCCGTTTCTGGCTTATTAGTCGTCGTCAGCCAGCCGGACCCAACCCCGGACTGTGGAACACCCGAGGCTCGAACTGGCAACCTGTTTGTTAGAAGTCCACGCCTCTAACCACTGGATCACGAGCCCGTCCACACCTCTAACCACAGGTCGCGTGTTCGAGCCTCGGGTGTTTCACACTTCGGGGTTGGGAACGGCTGGCTGAAGACGGATAATAAGCCAGAAATGGCCATTCTAGTCTTCCTTGTCTTTGTTGGTAGTAATATTCTGTGTATAGAAATCTTTGTCAAGCGTGTTTCGAGCACAACTAAATAAGCTTATTAAAGTAGTCTTACACTAACGACACCGAGGTAGAAGTCAATCAGCTATGACGGCCTGTCCACATCAAAGCGCTTTACAAATCGTTCGACAAAATCTAAAGTTTCTATTTGGTAGCAGTAGCGTTAGCATCCTGAGCACTTGAAGGCATGAAAAACTAGCGCTTGCTTTTTCTGGAAAGGGTTTGTGTTTTCCTTTTGTGAGGGCCAATGAAAATGGTAAAATGGCATTTTAGTGGTCGAATTTGTTACAGTGCGCTATGAACTAGTAGAGCAGCCAATAAGGATAACATTAAACTGCATATGCTCATCATTTTGGCAGATGCCTGCTGCTCATTCGGGCTTAAAGTGGTTCATGCAACATCCCGACCTCGTCGCACATTTTCGTTGACTTAAGCTCGTGCACTTTCACCGCCTTACATACGTCGACGTCTTGTTCATATTTTGGAAAACTGCTGTTCGATTTCGCCTACGTCATACTGCATCCAGTTACCGTTTTTTCGTTCGTTGTCACTTTTTTGTTCTGTTCTTGTTCATCAATCAACTGTTTGCGTTTGTTTTGGCTCGGTGCTTCTGCGCTCTAAATGTTTTTGCTTCTGTTATTTATATTGTTCATTGGTGATTTTTGCAACCTGCTAGTAACCTATTTCTCCCTAATTTGTGTCGTATGTTTGGGCGCTGAACTTAAGTCATATAGCTGTGCAGAGTCTCGAAAAGGTCCCACAATATTTAAGAAACTCCAGATGCCTGAGAAAATCATGTGGCCTGCCTTAACCTCAAGGAAAAGCCCTAATAGAACTATAAAATCTATTGCACTTCAATCTGCATTATTACACTTACAGACAAATCTCAAGTGAAATGAGATCTTTTAACATGCTGTCAAAATTTGCAAGTAAGAACAAAAAACCGCGAACTAACAGATCTGCAAGTTTATTCCGTCTATTCTTCCGTAGGACCGAAGCACGGTCTAATAAATTTAAACAGATTCTTGGAACTACAACAAAACAACCAAATGTTCAGAGAATTTCCTGTAGAAAAGGCGAAATCGAACACCACAGAAACCAGATGCAATTGTGGAAAACATTTGCATTTTAAACCATATCGGCATTTCACCTTCAAAGTCCCCAATATTCAATGATATCTTGGGATAGCGCTACCGACATCTCGGATATCCAAACCACAGCAAGCTGAAACTGTAATCCAAAATTTGCCAGGTTATTTTAATCTCTACGCTTATAATTATTATAAGCGTAGGCATTAAAATAATCTGACAAATTTCGGATAACAGTTTCAGTTTGCTGCGGTTTGGATATCCAAGCCGTCAATAACGCCATTCCAGGAGTAGCGGTACAATTGCTAATGTGTGTCTATAAATGATAGATTGTCGCTTATTCGAGTACCCTTTTCTAAACTTGAGCTGACAAGTCAGAAATTGTTGCCATTATTTTAAGTAAAGTTGGAAGGGCTCTAGGCGGGTCACCTAAAGTACGACGTTGTTTGAGGATCTCCATGTGTCAAATTTAAGGGTGATACAGTAACTAATTGCACGGATGCGCTGTGCGCCCAAAAAATCAATATTGTTAAGGGGTGCCAAAATTGACAATGAGACGTCCTTTTGAGCAAATTGTTTGTGGTGGCGGGGCTAGAGGAGGCTGGTGGTTGTATGTCACGTCACAGCCCCGCCCATAACTCCGGATGGCCACGACACAGACAAACTCAACCCCGTCAGACCAGAGGGGCCTGGTAGGGCTAGTGCCAGCAGAGTAAAAATGCTTAAAGTTTTCGAAACAAATGAAAGGGCAATAAAACGATAATTACTGCTTAACGCGTAAAAAGTATTAACAGTTCCGTAAGATTTCCCCTTGCTAAATGTATGACGCAATTAAAATCGGTCAACTTTTGATTATACTCATAATGACGATCGGAATTAGCACGAACCAATTTTCTGACGGCTGTCCGCGCGCCGGGCTGAATCAGAACTAAACATTTAATTGTTTATCAGAGGAAAGCGGAAGAGAGTATTTTGTTATAAATAAGTATATGAGCTATCCTGATCAGTAACCCTTAATCTTTTAAATGATTTTATAAAATCTGACATATATGTCAGATTCTGCACCAATAGTCGAATACGAATTAAGTAAAGAACTAATAAACTTTGCAATTTTTTGGACAGACCAGGTGGATTCGGTACACATGTGTGTAAAAAGGTGTTTTTTGATATCAGTTTAAAAAGAGACTAATAAAAAAACTTAAAGCACGATTAATTATATTTGCCTGCGGTATCCCGTATCGCTTTCAAAATTGATCACGCATACTGCGGAACTTCGATAAACAACAAAATACACGGATGGTTCAACGTCTGAGTCCCAAAGCCTGGCCTCAGACTGGCCTTTTCTTTTGCATGTTTGTCGCTTCCTTTGCAATTATTTGACGGATGTGATCATATGATAAAGACGATGAAGGAGGTCAGAAACAGCACATTTCGCAGTCATTAAGCCGGAGTCCAGGTACGTACTTTGCTTAGGGGTATATAGTCTTTTCCTGCAAAAGTCTGTGGAAATACCAGATAAATGAGTTGACTGAACGAAACTAGCTTGTCGACACAAACTGGTAGGTTATGGCATTGTTTTGGAGCATTTAAAACGGCCTACTGTCTCTTGCCCAGAGGTGCTGCTCATGGCACATTTCCCTTGTTCGATACAAATGTGACGTTATGCTTATTAGTGATGCTAATCAGATTCAACTAAACATTAGGCATATCACCAGATGGATAGTTTTATGAGAGGATAGGTTGCTTTTTCATCGCGCTTAACATTGCCACTTAGCCATGCCTACGATTTTTTGCTCTGAAGTCAAACTAGTACCCCCTATAAAACTTCATCGTAACGGATGTTGCTGAGTTCCAGGCTCTTTTCATGTCTTTCTGTATTTTAGGCCTTTTGGAAATCGGGAGAATTTTTGCTGAACAGAGGCCCTACCTCCATTATATGTTCGCTGTTCCAAGGATGTTGACGATGGGCATGACGCCAGACGAAATATGCTCCCGTTACCAGGGATGCAGCACTGCCTCACCTTCTAAAAGTCGGTTGACACTTTCAGACAACGCGGGGACTGACACTGCGTTTTTTCGTGTGTTTCTGGTTTATCCCAGACTTTTAGTACAGCCGATGTCGTTGACCGCATTGAAATTTAACCTAGTTAACCTTGCTCGGAATTGGAGGAACTTGTATTGCTGGTCTTTGCAGATCTTCGCATGTCACATTTCATAAAAGTCGTTATGCCATTTTATGTTCTCTTAAAGCCTTTAATAGAAGCATGTGTTCTTCAATATCTCGGCGAGTTTACTGATACACTGTCTACTCTATACCATCTGTTTATATCCTGCAATGTCGAGTCATTAGCGGTACGAAGTCAGTCTTTTGTCAAACCATTTCGTTCCAGAATCCAGAACTCATCTCTGGAGTGCACTGGGTTGCGTTGTCAAAGGATTATGCCCTGCCATCGAATTCGTGAGCGAGTCGGATTCGTAAATCCCGCCACCCACTCTGGATGAAGCTAAGACCCTTGTCTCCAAATTCAGTTCGTCGAACATACTACCATTGACTGGCTTTTTACCTCTCAGTAGCAATCCCTCGCTCATGTTGGCAAGCGTCTTCTAGGTTATCCTTATTGAAAATGTTTCCACATTTGACACATTTTTCTAGGAAGTCCCTCATACACCTCAGAAAATGTTAATCCTTCTAAGGCCATTGGTTTTTTTTATTAATCCACATATACTGGGGGCGGTGCGGCAACTAAGTCCCCGTCACCACCACTACCACCACCGCCGCGAGCAGCTTAACCATGGATGAGGAAGGATATCAACTTACTCGAACAGATGCAACGCAGAGCGTAAAAGATGGTCAACGGTCTAAAGCATTTGTCTTATCAGCAGAGGATAAATTTCCTTGGCTCATTCCCTCATGTCCTTTCTTATAGACAAATAAACTGCAGTCTACTTTGGACGCTCCGGATTGTTCGCGGCCAGGGGTGCTCATTAAGAGCAGATGACTTCTTTGAGTTTGCCCGTACAAACCAACTAAGCGGCCATGCCTACAAAGTCGGGAATGAGCGCACGCGTTTAGAGCGGGGAAAATTTTCATTCAGCCAGCGGGTCGTCCGACCGTGGACCTCGCTTCCAAGCGAGATGGTGACGGCTGACACAATTTGTTTGTTTAAAAGAAAACTTTCTCGTCTAGTTTTCGACAGATGTCGGCTTGTATAGCCTGACTATGCCCAGCCAGTTTTGTAAAATCTGTCATATACTATCCTTCCGCACTAATTTACAGTGACCTTATCCACTACCTAATGATTACGACTGAACTGTGATCCAATCACATTTTAAATGCCTGCAATTTTATTTTTGAGTATGAATCTGCGAAAGCACTGTACATAAATGGGGTCATCAAGGGCTCTGCCTCTAACACTTCAAATATATATATGCATATGTACGCAGAATGATATTACCGACAAAGACAAGGGAGACTGGAATGGCCATTTCTGGCTTATTAGCCATCCTCAGCCAACCATACCCAAGCCCGAAGTGTGGAACACCCGAGCCTCGAACTTGCGACCTGTTGGTTTAGAAGTCCACGCCTCTACCCACCGGGCCACGAGCCCGTTGCCCTGTCGGTTTTTGACCATTCCAGTTTTTGGCCATTCCAGTCTCCCTTGTCTTTGTCGGTAATACCATTCTGCCTATATATCATACGCCGCTGTGCGGCTGCTGGTTGGGCTCGAGAGAGTCCATAAGGCACAACGGAACGAGTGAGTTCCGTATGAACGATCTCTCAGCGCCCCCTACCATACATATATACAGATGGCACCGATAAAGACAAGGGAGACCGGAATGGCCATTTCTGGCTTATTAGCCGTCATCAGCCAGTCAAACCCAACCCCAAGTGTGGATCACTTGAGATTCGAACCCGGGATCTTTGGTCATGGAGTTTGACGCTCTACCACTGAGCCACGGGCCCGTTGTCCCGCCGGTTGTGATCGGGAATGTTAATTATGATAGTGGGCGCTCACCGATCTATGTCTACTACTAGTCGCTGTGCGACTGCCTGCGAGGGTTCTAGTATGAGCCCCAAGGCACAACGGAACGAGCATGTTCCGTAACCTGATCGGTGAGCGCCCACTATCATAAAATACATGTATACAATGGTAGGGGGCGCTCACCGATCGTTCTTACGGAACTCACTCGTTCCGTTGTGCCTTATGGACTCTCTCTCGAGCCTAACCAGCAGCCGCACAGTGGCGCATGGTATAGGCTGAATGGCATTATCGACAAAGACAAGGGAGACTGGAATGGGCATTTCTGGCTCATTAGCCGTCGCCAGCCACTCGTACCCAACCCCGACGTGTGGCACACCCGAGGCTCAAACTCGCGACATGTTTGCTAGAATTTCACGCCTCTAACCACTGAGCCACGAGCCCGTTGCTCTGTCGGTTTTTTTCGATCGGGAATATACAATGGTAGGGGTGTGCCACACTTCGGGTTTGGGTATGACTGGCTGACGGCAGCTTATAAGCCAGAAATGGCCATTCCAGTCCCCTTTGTCTTTGTCGATAATTCCATTCTGACTATCTCATGCGCCGCTGTGCGGCTGCTGGTTGGGCTCGAGAGAGAGAGTCCATAAGGCACAAGGGAACTAGTGAGTTCCGTATGAACGATCGGTGAGTGCCCCCTACCATTGTATAATCCCGATCGAAAAAACCGACAGGGCAATGGGCACGTGGCTCAGTGGTTAGAGGCGTGAACTTCTCACAAACAGGTCGCGAGTTCGAGCCTCGTGTGCGCCACACTTCGGATTGGGTATGACTGGCTGGCGACGGCTAATAAGCTAGAAATAGCCATTCCAGTCTCCCTTGTCTTTGTCGGTCATGCCATGCATATATACATGCATACATAAATCGACCTTTTTGCGTCTGTCTACATAAAAGAAACGGATATTAACATGCGCAACTTTTTTTCTGGAAGTAATGGCACGTTAATATGAAACGTCGACTACGCAGATGAAGCCGCGGGGATTGGAATTTTCTCGTTTGCTGAGACAAATTCTCCGGGTCCATTTCAACAGCCGACAAAAATCGTAAATCAGCCTGCCTACAAACTGTCCAGGGCGCTGCCATATATTTTGTGGCCGTTCTTTGATCGGGTTATCCTCCCCTCCGCTTACAATATGGCGAATATATGCCCCGCACACCAGGGCGGACCCCTAAAAGTGCTAGAAACCATCGGCAGATGGGGATTCCATGCATATATAGCAAAGTTGTGGTAAAAATGGTCACCAAAGCTAGTCTGGGGTTTCTTGAAGTGCAAGATTCCCTCACCAATGTCCAACACGGTTTTAGGCTGTGGAGCACACGGTGGACATGGTCGGCAACGAGGATTGGAATGTTGTGTGCGTGTGTTGTGACGTTCCCGTTCGACAAGACCCGACAGGATAGGACGGTGGCTTGTAGTTATTCTACTAAAGGACCTTTTCACAGAAAGAAACTAACGAGAAATAGTAATTACAAAAATAGACTGAATCTGGGACAATTGTCTACGGGGAGCGACGCAGAACATTGGGATTTAACGAAGACGGCGACAAGGGTTCCTCGTCTGACGAGCGGCTACCGGCCACGGGGTTGTCTGAGGTTAATCCTCGTCCGTATTTATAGCTTCACCAGGCGTCAGGGTTGAATTCACAACTGTGATTGGTTGGGGATAGGTTTAGGGGGGAGAGTTAAACAAACTTAAGTCAGAGCTCTTCTCATTAATTTATGATTATATTAACTTATAATATGCATGCCTTTATAAGAAGCTAAATTGCGATTAAGTACCTGTCGCACAAATGCGGAAAAGTTCGGCGCGTGCCCGTATAGGGGCGTGCCTCCTAGAACTTTCTACAAGATGGCGGCTCATTGGCTGGCTTTCTAGAACTTTCTACAGTGTGTATGCTTTTGCCGCCCAAAGGGCCACTTGGCAGACGCGCTGAGCCAACACGGGGACCATAGTGGATTCAATTCAATTCAATTATTTTTATTAAAGACCCGTCGGGGTCCCATCAAAGCAAGTAAAAATAAATTTACATGCAAATTTTTAGACGAGGTAGGCAAAATCTGTACAAAGTGCAATGCATAGTTTTTGAGATTAGAAGTCCGTTAAGCAAAATGAAAATGAGAATGTACATTATAACAAATGTCAACACTTCGGACTGCAGTGGCGGACCCAGTTGTCGGCTGATGTCACACACCTTGGGACCCCTGCAACCTTCCCCATTATATTTGATTAAAATCCTGGACATTTGTAGTGTGGACCAGGGGGTGTAGATTGGAGCGCTAAGGTGCTGGCTTGACCATACCACCCGCCTGCGTCCTCCTCCGCCTCAGTCTTTTTGACCTTGTCTTGATACGAGGCTCAGGTGTGGGAGTATAGAGTGCAATAGATGCTCGGAAGTCTACTACCACCATGAGCCAATACACGCAAAAGTCACCGCTGCTGCTCTCACCCTGCTATGAAGCACACGTAGATGTCATCGAAAACGACGGTCGAACTGTTGTGTGTGAGTGTGGTTGGTCCAATCGTGGGCCTACGTGATGATCGTAATCGGTCTCTCATCTGCTTTCAGATGTGGAAAACGTCTGGCGTCCATTAATTGGCACCCAGCTCTCACATGTCGCTCCCCGAAGCTGGGCTCTGCCTAGCAGCCACATCCCGGCAACCGCCTCAACCGGCAGGCTAAACCAGGTGAGGGTATCCGTGCGTGCACCTCCGCACACGATAACTTGGCCCCACTCCCATCATCGCTGGCCGGGCGGTTTACCGACTTAGCATCTCTGAGATGAGGCCGTCTGCAACCCCGCAGGAGGCCACAAGCACCCAGCAGGCTAGTGATCCAGTGGATGGAATACGGGCCTTTATCTACGCCTTGGCAACTGTTCTCCGTCCTTCTCCCTACCCCTTTCTCGACTCTCTACTCCACCCTTACCGCACAATCGAAGGTCTCACGGATCATCGTATCGCCATCTTCAAGAAGAGGCCTCGTCTGCTGCCCAGCTGGAGGTCACTAGGTAAGTGATCCCTCACTCCCACGTAATCCGAGTATGATACGTAATAAATTGCATTTGAAGTACCCCGTAGTATACTACCAAAGCAAACGAAAGCAAATTTTCTAGTGAATTTTAGAACGAGTAGACATACTCTGTGCAGTATTCAGTTTATACTTAGGAAGAACGGTTAGCGAGTAGTAAAAACGCCCTTCATGAAAAAGACGAAATGATTTTGACTTAATCAGCTTTAACGGAGAAAAACCCCTTCTCTCATGAAAGGGTAAATATATGAGTCGGACAGAGCTGGCCTGCATATGGTAGTGTAAAAACGGACAGCATCGTCAACGGACATTGTCAAGGCAACCTCACTTCCCAGTAGGGACTATCCGCGTCAAAGTGGCGAGACAAGGGGAACCCGGACGTAATGGACCACAGTCCGTTTAGAGTCTAGCCGAGGAGGGGACATAAATGCTGAGGCGGACTTCAAGGCGTAGAAGGAAGTTACGACCCTGAGACCTCTTTGCTGATCGACCAACATATTAGCAGGTGGCGAAAATCAAGGACTCCCACGTAATCGTCAACAGACGATTGGAGTGAGGGCTCGGAATCTCAGAGGCCAGAATGGATTCCCGATGAAGGGTGGCGATTAGCGAAACGGAGGGAGATTTAGAGCGCGCGCGACAATCTGGTCCCGCTACTTCTTTGAGAGGATTTGCCGGGGAGGACATCACGTTCTACGAAGTGCACGATGCATGGGCTGAAAAATCGAATAAACTGAAATTTTTATGAGAGATACCAGAAGGCGAAACCACACACAGAGAAGAAAATATGGGCGGATACGGTAATTTGGTGGCGGCGTCCTAACATTCTGATGGCCCTTTCTCAGTATCATTGCGAAATTTGTCCGGGAAGGATGAAGGAAATAGAAGTTAAACTGAGTCAGTATTCAGATAAAGGTGTGGCCTTCTCTTAAATTTTGCATACTAACCGATGGTCTTATGTCAATTGGAAGGTAATTCCAGAGGAAAATATGCCTGAAAGTGAAAAACGAGAGCCCTTAAAGGTGGAGGAGGTGGGAGGAAGTATAATCAAGGAGAAATTAAGAGGATTGTATGGACGACTTACAGAGGCAGGGGCTGAAATTAATTAATATTCTATTAATTATTTGCACTTCCCATTCTTGAGTATTTTTGTTCATTCTTTGGCTTGGTGAACGAGGTTAATCGTTCAGACATTGAAAATGTTCAAAGACATTTTACTAGAGAACTTTTAAACACGCCCATCCAAATATTTCCCACTCATATAGATTCCAGCTAACTAACCTGAAATTTTCATGGGTTCGCAAACATTTGGATGTTCCGTGCCTAAGTGTTTTCTAATAAAATGCTTTTGAATATTTTCAATTTTAAACGACTAGCCTCGTTCATGAAGCGAAAGAATGGACAGAAATATTCAATAATAGGAAGTACAAACATTCGATAAATTCTGAGTGGGAGATATTGGGATGTTCCTTATCTAAAAGTTTTTAAGAAAAACGTCTTTGGACATTTTAAATTTTTAAACGACTGGTTTCATTCATCAAACCAAAGAATGGGCAACAATACTCGAGAATGGGAAGTACGTAAGATAGAGCCTTAATTTAGTTTGAGAAAGATAGAAATTGTAGGAAATAAAGCCACAAATCTGGTCATCTATGGCTGTAATTCTGTCAGCGTGTAGCGAGAGATCCAGATTAGTTGCGGAACTTTAACCTGAATCCTTGGTGGTGGTACATTCAGTTATAGGTGTGCCTTGAAAGACCACTGGTTGGGTAGCCTATCAGGTCCAAGACGTACATGGCGACATTTAGACGGGGAGAATTCCATTAGCTATCTTGAGCTCCAAGTTGAAAGAACAAGTAAATCAGCAAGGATTTGTTCCAGACAATGACGTTTAGTAGATTTATTAAATGAATATACGCATTTGAGATCATCAGCATAAATAGAATGTTGAGGATGCTTGACTGCCGACCAGATATCTGCAATGTATTGCAGAGAGAAAAGAAGATCTAAAACAGTACCTTGTGGGACACCAATTTCAAAAGGGCTCTCGTCGGAAAATGAAGACCCCAATAAAACCTTTTATTTCCGATTAGATAGGTGTGATTAAAAAATCAATGAAGGGACTGCGAAATCCAAGAGCTTCTAAATTAACCAAGATTCTACAATGTGGCACCTCATCAAAGGCTTTTCCAAGATCGAAATAACCAATGGCGACAGATAAATTATCATTACGAGGAGAAGTACGTAGATTGAAGAACGACATAGGGCACGTTTCACCAGAGTGATCGGGTAAGAAGCCGTGTTGGGAAGAGCTTATAACTTGATTGGCTATACAAACGTCAGTAATTTTCCCGGCAACAATTTGTCAAACATCTAAGCGGCAGAAGACGTCTGTTAGGACGGCCCAGAACACGACGCACCGTTCCTGTCGTCCGGGGTCACGCCTGACAAAGGACCTTAAACTCGCCGGACAGCCTCGCCTTGCAAGCCCGCATGCGAGCCAGACATTAGAACTCCGCTGAGACATGCGTGACCTCCAGGGGCCAGCAACGCGCGAGGGCCTGCCCATGCGGGCGCTCAGGACTGGACCAGTAGGAACACGCAAACCAGACGAAGTCTGAACCCTTAAATACGAAGCCACGAACGGAAGGATTAAGAGTAGGTCTATACAGAGTGACTGACGCATTAAAGCTGTTCTCTGTTATCCTGTCTGTCTTTTATTCCGCACATAACTGGAGTCATACTATTTGAAGATATAACAGTGTCTCATGGATACCTCGACATCTTTGAACATAAGAACGACAGCCGGGCTCAAATACGGAAATAATAATGTAAGTTTTCAATTGTAAGGAAAAAACCTCTCTCGAGAACGACTGAAAACTCTTTGCTAAGCAGAGGAGGAAAATCCCTTAGCTGTTTTATAAGAGTGCTGGGGATGTTGTCAGTTCCTACTGATGGCGAGTAAGTAAGCCAGCTTATCAGCTTCTGAATATTTGCATGAACAAAGTTAATGGTTCTGAAGGGAGCATCAGACAACGGAGGGATTGAAGTGATGGGTTCATTTCCAATGGTAAAATGTTTGGCAAAGAATGAACTAAAGAATTCTGCTTTTCCTTACTCTTCTGCAATGAAGGTGCTGTTGGAACTAAGCAAAGGCGGGATAACTTGATGGGACTTGGCTGATGATCTTTTACGGAAGACACGAGCAGCAGAT
>CACRXP010000764.1:101633-126718 GCA_902702965.1 Spirometra erinaceieuropaei
ATCGAGTGTGAGGTCCAGTAGCTTATTGCTGGAAGAGGCATGCCCACCGTTTACTGTCATAGTTTCCCACTCTATTGCAGGTGCGTTGAAATCCCCAGCAATAAGTACCTCTTGTTGTCTAGCTACGTCTTTGACTAAACCAAGGAGCGACTCATCAGCTGCACTCAGAAGGTTTGGTTGTCTGTAAATCGTCAGGAATTCTAGATTTTATGCGTCGCACTTCTTTATCTTTATCCAGACGGATTCATATTCAAGGGAGAGGGTGTGGGCTCTTTCGACTGCCGCAATTCCTGCCCTTACATATACGACTACCCCCCGCCTTGTCTATTTTGACGGTCTCTACGAAAGAGCTGGTAACTCGGTATCGAAATCTCAGCATCCACGATTTCGGCACTAAGCCAAGATTCCGTCATGGCGATGACGTCGGGGATTCGTTCTGATACTATCGCTTTGAGTTCGTTGATCTTCGAAACGAGACTTTGTGCATTGGTATACAAAAATCTCAATTTGGCACGAGCAACACCGCATACAGGCGTTCATCCATTTCCTGAGATTAAATGCAAAAGCCGGTCTGAACTGGTCGGGATGAACTGCCTTCCATCACTCCTAAGCTCTTAGAGTTATGGCCTTTCTCCAGAGGAATGGCCTCTGGACGCGTATAATTTTTCCGTCCACTATTCTGAGATTTGTCTCGCCCAGACTCGACCGCCTGACGACTTACAATTTGAGCCCCCTCCATTTTTCTCGCTCAGTGGGTAAAAGGTCCCGCTGAAAAAAACCTATGTATGGGCATGTTGAAGCGCAGCTTTCCTGCTCAAAAGTAGCTGCGCTTGTTCATCATTCTCAAGGACAATTTTTAACGGTCTCGGTCGGTCTGGTTCATGTTTTGAGTCTTTTTTCTGGCCCATTCTGAAAGCCTTTAATGCTGTAATTTTCTCGCCTCTTATTAAGATCGATTTGAGATATTCCTGGAATATTTCTATGTCATGCTGTATTCTGTCCATTGGAGTGTCGGAAATAGATTCAGGCATGCCCTTTCTAACAATGCATTTTCTAGGATCGACTAGACGGCCTTGTGGTTTAATCATACCTGCAGAGCCCTCATCGCATATATCCCGGCTACCGCCTTCCACCGATTTAGGAAGGTCTGATTCGGTAGGACCAAAGCATGACTGCCTGTTTACTACGACCTTTCGATCATTTGTCGTTTTCGGCGGCACGATTTTCGTCTGCGATGTAGCCAACTCTTGTTCCCTTGTCTGACTCTCTGTGCCCTTTCGAGGTACCCTGAGATTTTTTTGTTCGCTGAGATCGCGCCTGACCACGGTTTTCTCGCACAGAACACTGGTCGCCATTCCTATCGAGCTCTAGTGGCCTACTATTTTCTTTCAGCTCTGTCGACACAGCCGAGGAAGCCATGTTTGCGTATGTTCGCTCACCTTCATTCTCTTTGGATGAATAGCGAGGGAGATTCCTCAGCTTCTCCATCTCCACTTTAAGGCCCTTTATCTTCTTTTGCATTTCCGCAAATTTTTGTAGGAGTCCGGAACATGTCGTACAGGCTTTGTCTTCGTATTTGATATCCATACAGCTTACTAGACTCCTTGCTCGTCTAGAGGGAGGTGACTTGACAGCGATATATACAGAGTTGCAGTCGTTTGTACTACCAATAATGTTTACTTCTTTATTTATTTCAGTCTGTTGACCGTGCGCCGATAGTCTAGTGGTCATCTTGCTGGTCACCCCACGACTGGACCTGGGTTCGAATCCCACTTGCGGCGAGTTTTTCGCACTGTCCTGATGGCGTTTTGTCGACTCCCATTATTAATTCAAACGATACGCAAGGGATTCTAGGTACGGAGGAAGTATTTAAAGGTGTAGGAGAAGCTTTTTAACCAAGCCAACGATATGAAGTAAATATCAAACGACCCAGACGCTTCTGGATCTGGAGAGCCTCGCGGTGCTGTTGGCAGAGAATTGATACGAAGGAGTATGGTCATCCCAAAGAAAGTTCTGTCGGAGTTCCGTGTGGATCGTTCGAGGAATTGCTGATTACTCTTTAATTTCTTAATCCAAATGGGCCCGCTGAGTGTCCAGAAGGCAGAAATCCCGGAAAAAGCAAATCCCTCGGAGGTTGAAAATTCTAAACCGAATTTGAAAGGCGCATCGCAATCCTTGTGCAATCACGCATAAAAAGACAATTGTGAGAATGCTGAGCATAACATTAGGGGTGATTCATGTCGGAAGACAAACTGACTGGTCTTGTTAACGTTTTTAAATTATGAGTAGGCTTTATTACTTGGGGAATCATGCTAGCTGTGGGGTTGGAAGAATTGTTTCTAACATTGTATACCTTTATTTCACATGCTGGTGTTTGAGTGGGCATTCCAACTGTGGTGCCTTCGTTTAATTTAATTTAAGTTAATTTGATGCCAGTGTACAGGCATTGTCAATGTAGCGTTAAACACATATCCGGCCAGCAGTGAAAAAACTCCTGTCGATATGGAAATAAAATAAAGTTGATGGTGGATTTTATGGTTTGGAGGGTTCAGGAGAAAAAAAATGCTGACCACAAACTCTCGACCGTCAAGAAGGGAGGGGTTGCACGGTATCGGAGATTATCAGACGTTAATTCCTTTCATGAAGTTGGGGATAGTCAAAATAGAGGCGCAGAAGAACAGCTGTCGCTGTTGGCCAAAGAAATTTTCCCTGGTGAGACCGGCCATAGTCTTCAGAGACCACAAATGCCATCGCTACGGTACAGTCAATCAGTGGATTCAGCACCCAAAATTCGTGGGAGCTTATCTCAATGCAAAAATCGAGTAAAGGATAATTTTGCAGATTTTTTACATTCCTGGGTAGTTTATTCCAAATAGCAATTGCATTTACAGAAAAAACCGACGATATTTAACGGTACGTGCCAGAGGAAGAAATAAAAAGACCTCACGGTGACTGTTACGTCGGAGGTGGACATGATGTCTTAAAGAGGTGAGTCAGTAAAATATGTGATTATATAAGAGCTCACATAGCAAAAATAGTCCCTTTTGTAATCTACGGAACCATAAAGAATCAAGACCTGTAAGCCGGCAACGTTCTTGGTAAGACAAATGTCGGTGTTACGGGGTTTAAACTCTCTTGGTAAAAAAGTGTTGAACGGATTCTATTTTCTTCCGCTCAGTAGCACGCATGAGGCTAAATAAAAACAAACAGTATTCCAGACCAGGTCTAACGTACATGTTGTAAAGGCGCATTCCAATGTCCCTAGTTTTAAAATTTCGGAGGATAAACCTGGTCGTTCTACGTGCTTTGGAGACTATCAAGGCACAGTGCTCCGAGAGATTGAGACTCTTGGAGTATGTTATGCCCAGATCTTTAATAACCCTGGGCACATTTATGGAGTGACCTTCAATATTTAGTTGAGGTTGGTGGTCGTCGCCAACCACCATGACTGAGCACTTATGTCAAGAAAGAGAAAGGTGCCATGTGCGGTACCACTGGGCAAAAGCCTGTAGGTCGCTCTTTAGGAGCTCAAGCACAATGTCACGATCAGCCGGCTTATATCGATATGCAACTTTAAGATCATCGGCATACATGAAAGGCTTAACATTCTGAAATAAATCGGGTACATCATTAACGAAGAGGCAAAATAAAAGCGGGCCGAGTACACTACCCTGAATGACTACACTCCTCACACGTTGGAGATAGTATTGGAAATCTTGACTCGTTCTGTACCAGTGCCCAGGTAAGAGGATATAAAATTCAAAAGTTTGCCACCTATTCCGAAAGAGGACAGTTTCAAGAGGAGAAGAGCATGGCCAACCCGATCAAAAGCCTTAGTGAAATCGAAATATACTGTGTAAAGTTCAAAACCAGTGTCCCTAGATTGGAGAACATAGTCAAAGAAAGAGAGTTGGCAGGTGTCACAAGACCGGGCTTTGAGGATCCAAGCTGAGCTGCACTCAGTAGTTTATTCACTGTTAAGTGACACATCATATTATCTTTGATCAATGTCTCTAAGATCTTCGAAACTGCGGGAGGGGTGTTTATTGGCCGAAAGTCATCAAACAACGTAGATTGTCCATGCTTAGGAATGGGCAAAATGTGTGATTCCTTCCACAAGGTAGGATAAGTTTCACTTTCAAGAGCGAGATTAAATATCTTGCATAAGAGAGATGGGAAAATCGTATTTGCATCGGCTTTTAAAATGCTTACTGGGACACAATCAGGTCCTGGACTATAAGATTAACGAAAACGCTGAATCGCAACAGTCATATCTCACAGAGTGAAAGTTATAGTTTCTAGGACTACCCAGTCAGTGTCTGGATGGTCGGAAGAGGAGTGGTCGAGTCCTCAATAAACGTTTTGGACAGGAAATCATTGAAGCTATCAGCGGTTAACTGGGCATCAACTATGGGGTTTCCGAGAGCATCTCGGAGGTTTGGATGCAGCGTCCTTCTGTGAGTTCGAACATTTTGGGAGAAAAGTTTCGAGACATTTAACGAATGATTTTCGGTAAACTGGACATCTTCGGCTAGCTGGTTTTCTTCACTCAATCTCGTAGCCTGCTCAGAAATATCACAAATCAAGGGCAGGACAGAAACGTCGTTCTGAAGATGGAATCGACGATAAAGTCTGCGCAATCTGCGACGAAAGGGTAAGGGTAGGAAAACCTCATCCCCAACATAAATAATTCTCTTGCAGGGGACACAGGGAGAAATAAGCGGGTCCAAATTTTCGTACAGATTTGCAGTGCAAGTACTTACATCCGAACCTAGGAAGAAATCAGTCCACGCGTAGGAATTAAGGTGTGTTAATAATTCGGTTGAGCGAGTTGATCGGAAAACACGGAAGAAGTTATACTTTGGGAACAACGTTTTATGAGCCTCAAATTCCAACGTTGAAAAAACTATGTCATGGTCTGAGTCCCGAGTGGGCCTAGGGATGACACTGACGATGGTATGCAGCCTCTACAGAAAATCACGTCAAGTATGCTTGAGCCTCGGGTGGGAAAATCGACAACCTGAGTCCACATCTCAACATCCACAGCCTCAAGAAATTCTTCGAACCTTCTGGGGCCTGAAGGCGGAGACCAGGGACTTCGGGGACATTAAAGTCACCCGCATCCAATTGATACTTAAAGCTTGAGTCGGCCGCAGCATGAAGTGCCTGTAAAAGTAAACGATCAAAATTGCGTTGGCGTTGTGAGGGTGATAGACGCAGCCAAGGATTAAAGAGAACTTATTTTTAATGCAACTGGGAGCCAGCATCTGCCTTATACTGCGGAAAAATACGGGAGGTTCAACGGCAAAAATGTAAGTGTTTGCTTCACGTAGACGCAGGGGCCCCCACCACGACTGTCTTGGCGATCATTTCGAATGCAATTAGAGCCTAGAAAACAGAGAGTTCGGAGTCAGCTACGGAGGCTGACGCTCACGTCTCAGTTACTAAAACAATATCCGGACAATGGACGGACACCAAAGTCTGAAGCAAAGGCATCTTATTAAGCAAGGATCTGGCATTTAAAACAAAAAGTTTGAGGGGGAGGCTGTTTCTTTCTGAGGGAGGTGGGCTACGTCGTCCTGTGCTTGGCTGCCCACGGAGCAAACGGTCCGGATGTACCCATCCGGTTCTGCAAAAAATTTTGTGGCATCGAGAAATTCTGACATGGATAAAAAGGTGTAGGACTTGGGGGAGGAAATGACGGGCAGGTAAACTGGTAACCATTGTTAGCTAACTTATTTTCAGCTGGAAATCAGCGGGCCAGATACTGCAACGTATTCCCGCCGGAACGAAACTGAGGATCGGATGAGTTAACTGATCCAGTATAGGCATTAATATAAGGGATACACTGGTAAAACGGCCGTGGAGGAAACAAGTTAGGGTGTGGGGGACGCATTGTTTCTATTGGAGCAAGAGTTCTATTAAACGGTGGGAAAATCGGCATATTCGGCCTAACTGTCTCCATATGAGGGCTGGGGGCAGTTGGGAACACGCTACGTTTTGAGTTGGGGTTTTTGAGGCACTGTTAGCCGATTGTGGGGGAAAAGATTTCATAATGGTGCTGGATTTATCGGGCGTCCGAGTGGCTGAGACAGCAATTGGATTTGCCTTTGACTCAGGCACATGTTTAGGCTTACTAGGGGTTGCTGGGGGAGTCGTTAGGGGCGTTTGTATACCAGGCGTGTTTCTGCTTCTAAAGATCTTAGCATCAATAGTAATCGAATTCCCTTCGATGCTGACTATGTCGTGACGTTCAGATGCCGCAGAAAGTGTCGTAGTGGACTAATTCAAACTGACAGTAGGTGTCATTATCTTGGTGTTGGTTTTAGCCGGTTTTAATTTATTCTATCTTCTCTGCAGCGGTGTGAAATCTGGCATAACGGAGCAGCGCCACTTACGGCAGAATTCCCTAGTTATCTCCCTACTCAATAAGATAAAATCGACTTCTATCAACAAGAAAAGGGTAACTAGGATCGGCGCATTACGCCTAAGCGAGCGCAGTCGTTTAGCTTGTGCGACACTGAAACTCAAGCCACAGAGTTGTAGGAACAAATGCGCTTCCTCCATAGCAGATAAGTGGCTCGGAATGCTTCGCAGTACAAAATTGTGCTTGCGTTTAATTCTCTCCTAGGTTTCAGAACTTACTACCCCAATAAGTTTTAAAGCTTGTTCAATTACTTTTTCAGAAGTGCTGTTTATGTCGCTATAGATTAACTGCTCGAGTATTTCGTCGGCTGATGGCCCACTTCGATTAGCAGAGGCGTATTTTTGGACGATTGACGGGTCAAGAGGTTCTACATGTACTAAAGGGATTTGTGAGTTAACCATATCTGCAGAAAGCGAAGAACATATGCTGGCACCTGCTATGTCTTCGGTCACGATTCAAGCATCACGAGACGGTGGGGGAGGCCACAAGCTTTCGTCTTTTAGCACGTGCTCTACGGAGCATTACAGATAAGGTAAGTTTTTCGTTACAGTAAAAGGATCATAACGTTGCTAACGTACGGAAATGCGCACTGAATAGCAAGTACTACTGTTATTTAACTACGAAAACTAGAAAGAGATTGTTTGGAACGGAGTCACTAAAAAGGTTTTTTACAAAATACAATTATTTTGCCAGAATGTCAAATGAAACTGGAAAAAATTATACCTTATATTGAAAGGCGACTTTTAAAAGGGACTCAATTAAAAAAACAGGCGTTAATTGCTTAAGAATATCCAGGTAAATGCAAAGCTTCACTTATCTTTGAAACTGAGCTGCGCGCCTTCAGCTTGACCCTTTTAACTGAGCATCCGGGATAAGAACAGGTAAAGTTCTTCCTAGACTATTATTTGGCTCATTTGATTTTACCGTTCGGTCAGACTTGAGTGACCTGACTCGGGGGCGGGATGGATTCGACTCAGTTTCCTCAACTAAGTCGTTATTCTGTGTCCCGAATGCCGATTGCAACTCTAGGGCTAGTCCATATTTACTGCTAAGATCAAGCAGTATGGTAAAATTGCGAACAGCAATTTAGCAATTATCGTTTCTTGGAGATGTTTCAAATTGGCAGGTTTCAACTGAGTCAGTAATAGTGTGATCAGATGTAGAGCTAGATGGGACTAAGGCCTCCTCAAATACGAGAAAAATTTGGTTGACACTAAGTGAATGACCTGCTTCGGAAACAGATTGTAGATGAGTAGAATTCTGGAGTGGTTTTACGTTTTCTAATGAGGTGGAAGTTCTGCGTTGCATTGGAGTTTTATCCCGATTAATGGAAAGTGTATTTTCTCTAAGATATTTCACTGATAGCTCCAAATGGGGGAAAATGAATTTTCTTCTATTGACAAGAATAATTTGACAAGAATGGGTGGATTTTTGTCCCTAGATGAAAGACTTTTAGCAACAGCAACCTTAAAGCGAAGCACAAGAGTAAAGAAAACGGAAGGCGACATCGATTGGGTGTTCACTTTTGGGAACACTTTTCAGAATAAAGTCAAATACTGGCGTGTGCCTGTCTTCGGTCTCGCTACCAACAGGGCCACTGAGAGGCACGAGCTTCTCACATTGGTGAGACGTAAGTGTTGACGATTTCCCTTTAAGACGTGCATCAAGAAGAGAAGAAATTGAACCATAATGAGACATTAAATTGTTACATTTTTCGAGCACATCAAGGTCTATTTATTTCATATTGACGATACGTTTTAAATAAGAATCTTATGGTTTAATTTCCTTTGAACTTCGACGAAGGTTTGCCTGAGGTTCCGTGTTGAAAAAGCAAAAAAGTGTTTAGTTCTGGTTTATAACGACGCTTGCTCCCCAAGTATATGTGTATTTAAGGATGAAGCTTTGTATGGCATACAATTTCGAAAATTTGCCCATATTCATAAACTGAACTACAGAAATTGCACTTACGAACTTTTTGTTTGATAGTACGACGTTCCGATAAAGAAAAGCAGATAATCGATAATTCTGTAGTAGACAAGGTAAAACTGCAAATAAAATTTTTATTTGACAGTGAGGCTAAGTGGTGTGAAAAAGACGACGGTATAGTTCTCTTATTAGCTGATAAATCGACAATAAAAGCGGTCGACAAGGAAGTTCTAGCGTTGGAAACGTAGCGTTTTTAGGAATTTCCCGGGAAAACTTTTTATATACGCGGATAAACTTTAAAGAAGTGAGGCTGTGTTAGGTGAACAATCATGGCAATAGATTTCCGCCTTAGGATTAATCGACAAAAAACGGCGGCAAGCGCAAACGATTCATGGTCAGAAATAGACAATTCCATCAGATTTCGACTGAATGACTATGCGAGAGATTGAGAAACCTAATGAAAGGTAGAAATCTTTCGGAGCATTTAAAAACTGTGCTGCGCGCGTTGGTCGTAGAGGCTAACAGTGCTGATACTTTGTTAGAGGAGACGAGGATGATCATGATGACGACGACGGCGGTGGTAACGATGATGATGGTGATGATGTTGATGTTGGTGGTGGTGGTGGTGGCGGCGGCGGCGGCGGCGGCGGCGGCGGCGGCGGCGGCGGCGGCGGCGGCGGTGGTGGTGGTGGTGGTGGTCCCGACGATATTGTCCTCAGTCCCCAGTCTGTATTGCGTGATTCCTGTTTGATTTTAAGATTTTAACCTCCAAGAAATTACCTTTCTTCGAGACTACGGCCTACCACACTCAATCTGATGGAATTTGATTTTAATTTTTCTACCTCAGAGGAATTTAGTTTTATTGGGATTGCGGCTTACTAGATGTAGCCTTCTGGAACTATGAATTGAAATTGACTTAATTATGTCACCGCCCCGTAAATTCATAACGCGGCTTTTACGGATGACAGAATTCGACAATTTCTTCTGCTGCTTGTAATTCAAAAAAGACTGAAAAATTGGCCATCGGCTCCCCTAGAATGGGTTCTACAAGAGCTGGATTATACTTTGTATTTAATCATTGGCTCCATCCTTGTCCTGAAGTACTTTTTTAAGTTTATTCTCGACAAGGGACTCACTATCTTCGACATACAATGTCATTTATTAATAGAAACGAGGAGGCGAGTTCCAGGAAGTAGTCGCGAAAAAGGAGACATGATCGCTGGAACAAGATCTTTATTAGCCTAACGTTCCGGGATCCGGTGATTGCATTCAAAGAACACTTCAAAGCCATCTTCCCGGGCGTGCACTTTGCAATGGAGGAAGAGGAAAACAGTCGGCTGGCCTTTCTTGATGCCATCGTCTGTCGCAAAGATTGTGGTTGCCTAAAAACCAAGATATTCATGAAGGCGACAAACACGGCGCAGTTGCTGGACTACAACAGCAACCACCCAATCAGTCACAAAGGCAGTTGCGTAAGGACACTATACCAAATTGTGGAGACACACTGCAGTGAACCGGAAGACAAGGTTGCTGAATAACAATACCTTTGACGGGTATTCAAAGCCAATGGCTACTCGCGAAACTTCGTCAACCAGTGCCTGAGCAAAAGAGATGAGAGACGAAATCCAGCTGGCCCCAAATTGTGACGAACTCTCCCGTGCGTCAAGAATGTCCCAGAAACCGTCGGCCGCCTTCTCACGCCCTTTGGAATTGGAGAAGAACACAGACCGGAGGCAATCATAATTCAATTCAATTCAATTCAATTATTTTTATTAAAGACCCGTCGGGGTCCCATCAAAGCAAGTAAAAATAAATTTACATGCAAATTTTAGACGATGTAGGCAAAATCTGCACAAAGTGCAATGCATAGTTTTTGAGATTAGAAGTCCGTTAAGCAAAATGAAAATGAAAAAAAACGAGGGGTGAAAAAAAGACTCCAAAGCAAAATTTAAAAATGATTGTAGTAATTTAACAGGAGAAAAAAAACCCCTCAGAAAAATAGCATCAGAAAAAAAGGGAGGACTGGCCTGCATGTGGCGGTACAAAATGGAATAAAGCCCGACATCAACATGGCCGAAATAGATGTCAGCTGTATATGGCATTGTGTAACGGATTTCATAAAATGGTACGTAGGCGGGTCGGTCAGGACTGGCCTGTATCGCCTTGAATAAGAAAAATAAGTGCCGAAATTGAAAACCAGTCTCAAGCCGATAGGAACCCAGATGCGGTCAGTTTCATTCAACCGAGTCCATCCGAACATGGGGGGAGATGCGACCAGACTACTAGTATATGGCGAATATAGAAGGCTTTGACAAGACCGCCGATGGAGCGCATTCTGTAAGGGCATGATGACAACCAGTCTCGAGGCGACAAGAACCCAGATGCGGTCGGTTTCATTCAACCGAGTCCATCCGAACATGGGGGGAACATGGGGGGAAGGGAGATGCGACCAAACTACTAGTATATGGCGAATATAGAAGGCTTTGTCAAGATCGCCGATGGAGCGCATTCTGTAAGGGCATGATGACAACCAGTCTCGAGGCGAAAAGGACCCAGATGCGGTCTGTTACATTCATCAGAGTCCATCCGAGGATAGGGCAAATGAGATGCAACCAGATTACTAGTATATGGCTAATATAGAAGGCTTCGCCAAGAGCATCGATGAAGCGCATTCAGTGAGGGCATCATGAAGATCAGTCTCGAGGCGATAGGAACCCAGATGCGGTCGGTTACATTCATCCGAGTCCAACCGAGGATGGGGGAAGGGAGATGCGACCAAACTACTAGTATATGGCGAATACAGAAGGTTTCGCCAAGAGCGTCAATGGCGTGCATTCTGTGAGGGCACGATGCATGAACTAAAAAATTGGGATAATTAACATTTCTGGTGAGGGATCTTAGGTAGCGAGACTACTCATAAAGAAAGGAAACGTGAACAGATACGGAAATTTAATAGCGGCATGCTAAATTCCCGGTGGCCCTTTCTCAGTGTCATAGAAAAAGTTGTCTGGGAAGGATGAGGAAAATAAAAGTTTAATCGAGTCTGTATTCAGATAAAGGCGTAGCCTTCTCTTAAAGGTGTGTAGATTTTCTGAAGATCTTATATTTATTGGAAGGTTATTCCAGAGGAAAGTATACCTGGAAACGAAAAAAAGGGAGCGCTTAGAGGTGGAGGACGCTGGAAGAGGTATAATTAGAGACGAATTGCGAAGATTGTATGGGCGACTACTAGGGGTAAGTGCTGAAATCCGAGGAAAATTTGTACTATGATTAATGCGAAAGAGGAGACAGAAGCCCGCTTCTAGTCTTCGAACCCATAAAAATTTTAGGTTAGTTAGTTGGCACCTATCTGAGTAGGAGATATTGGGATGTTCCCTATCTAAAAATTTTTTTGAGAAACGTCTTTGGACATTTTCAATTTTTAAACGACTAGCTTCATTCATCAAACCAAAGAATGGGCAACAATACTCGAGAATGGGAAGTACAAACATACGATAGAGCCTTAATTTAATTTCAGGAAGATAGAAATTGTAAGAAATAAAGCCACAAATCTGGGCAGCTTTGGCTGTAATTCTGTCAGCGTGCGGCGAGAGATCAAGATTACTAGTGTAGCTTAAACCTAAATCCTTGATGGTGGTACATTCAGTCATAGGTGTTCCTTGAAAGACCACAGGTTGGGGTAGCCTATCAGGTCCAAAACACATATAACGACATTTAGACGGAGAGAATTCCGTTAGCCATTTTGAGCTCCAAGCTGAGAGAGCAAGCAAGTCAGCATGGATTTGCTCCAGGCAATGAAGGCTCGTAGATTTTTTAAAAGAATATACACATTTGAGATCATCGGCATAAATAAATGATTGAGAATGTTTAACTGCGGCTGAAATATCATTTATGTAAAGCAAGAACAAAAGAGGACCTAAAACGGTACCTTGTAGGACACCGCTCACAATTGGACTTTCACTGGAAAGTGAAGATCCCACCAACACCTTTTGTTTACGATTAGACAGGTATGACCTGAGAAAGTCTATTAGTGGACTGCGAATTCCCATAGCTTCCAATTTAACCAAGAGTCTTTTATGTGGCACTTTATCAAAGGCTTTACTAAGATCAAAATAAATTACGACAACAGATAGGTGCTCATTACGAAGAGAGGTAAGTAGATCGAGAAACGACAGATGACATGTTTCACAAGAGCGATCTGGTAAAAAACCATGTTGGGAAGGGCTAATAACTTGATTGGCTATGCAAAATTCGGTAATTTTTATGGCGATAATTTTTTCAAAGATTTTGGCGAGAGAGGGTGTTTTATGGACACCTCGATAGTTCTGTACGTCAGAACGACAGCCAGACTTAAATACTGGAATAATAATAGAAGTTTTCCAATAGTCAGGGAAGAAGCCATTTACGAGAAATACTGAAAAGATTTTGCTAAGCAGAGGAGGAAAATCTCTTAGTTGTTTTATCAAAGAGTTTGGGATATTGTCCGTACCTACTGAGTGAGAGTTAGGAAGATGACTTATCAGTTTTTGAATACATTCAGGAGAAAAATTAATGAAGCTAAGAGAAGCATCAGACAACGAAGGAATTAAAGGGATCGGATCAGTTTCAATGGTGAAATGCTTGGCAAAGAACGAATTTAAAATTTCTGCTTTGCCTGACTCTTCTGTAATGAAGGCATCACTTGCACTAAGCAAGGGCGGAATGACTTGGTGGGACTTAGCAGATGATCCCTGACGCCAGGTCATGGGACCTAAGGATCCATTGACACGGCAAGAAACATCTGCAGTTGTTTGCCGTGTTTGGTGCAGCTGTGAGCAAAGCAACTATTTCGGGAAACCGGAAGGCTACTACGAACGCGAATGGCCGAGCACGCAGCAGTGGTGAGGAAGAAAGGCGCTAGCTCCCAAGTCACGGCCCACTCGACGGGACACAATCACACATCCAAGCTTGACGAAGCAGAAATTCTTGCTAGAGGTGACAACCGCGTGAGCCGCAAACTGTTCGAGGCATGGTTTTCCGGTCCTCACACAATCAACAAGCGCAGTGACCTCCCCGCTCCATTTTCGTTGCTGAGACTTTGTCTAGGCAAAGTGGTTAGCCGCGAGGACAGCGTGCGGATGACCACTGTTCCTGGCGTCAGTATTGGAGAGCCACATTGCCCAAGAATCCACAGGGGTGACGAAACCCGGCCATCAGCAACTCGACTGCGTGCGATGAGCGTGGGAATCGACAATCTTGACCGGCACTCAAGCGCACAGCAACTGCATGCTTCAACACCTGGTCAGTCCAGCCGTAATGCACTCGGGAGCTGCCAACTGCGATAGGTATGTAGCGGCCTAGCAACTACATCCCATAAATACTGCAACACCTGGGCAATTTCCCACCCCTATCTGGCTCTATCTTTGAGGATGGATTTGAGTGAGAATCCGAAACGTCAGGCTAATAAAGTTCTTGTTCCAGCGATCGTGTCTCGTTCTTCGCAGTGCTATTTATGCTGACTTAACTGTGTAAAGGTCTCTCTTCTACATTCATCAATCAAAACTCCGTGTTGAAAAACTTTCGATTGTGAATACAGAATGGTCGTACACAATTTTAAACTCAAAAATCGATTCACAAGATGACGTCCGCTGTGGCATCGAACCCGAGACCCTGCATTCACGAGCCGGACGCGGAGACCACTGCATCACCGCCGCACGTCGTAAAGGAATTCCGAAAGCCTTACAAATTGGCCACGACCGACATATGAAGATAGCTCACGTTGCATTTGTTAAGTGCTAACCTCGAAGTAAAACAAGCTAGAGGACAACGTTAAAATTATGAAAGAGGTTGTTTATAGGGTCCTCATATCCGAAAATGATCAAGCGCATCACTTCAACAGATAACACGGAGCAGGGCGGGAGGAACCCTACAAGATGTATCTCCGGATAGTGAGACACCCACTAACAGCAGTTAAATAAAACTTCTGGAAGCACAAATGAATAAGAGGGCGGCACAAAAGGCCACAGTCAGGAATCGCCAGAAGTCGAAGGGAATGAAGTCAGATTCGCCCAAAACAGTCGCAAACTCAAAAAGAAAACGATAAAGATGTCCCGACAAATGAGGTTAAGGGAGTACGGCAGCCGACGTCTTACGTACATAGTCCCCGAGACGTGTTCGCACCTTTGGAAACGAAATATGGACGAATATTAACCAGCATAAAGGCACACAACAATAATCCCGGGATGAAGTATGTAGCTACAACAGTGATAAGGCCTAAGCTGAGAAAGCTGGTAAGGTTAGGTACTTCGTTGAGCCCTCGGGGAGGAGGCACTGTAGATCGACCAAACAGCATGCTTCTTCTTGGTGGCCCCGCAGGAACTACAGAAAAAATGGGCAGGGGAAGGCGCGCCGACAGTGCACGCGTCTCTCTATTGCCAGCCCACTGCGCGAAACCCAAATGACAGCCGACACTGTCCATTTAGCAGAGAACAGAGAAATACCCGTCAAGAACTAGTGCATCGTAATCCAAAGTCTTCTGGAGTCCCACACCTATACCCCAAGAAGCGAATCGTAGCAGACTTAGGGCATTTTGGGATCTCTTCAGCAAACCACTGCAATCACAGGCAGAAATCGTCATCCTAGAGGCCTTTCGCCCTGTAAGTCCTCAGAATAGCACTCAGCGGGCACGACCACGTTCCCCAAGAGTTTCCTAGGCAGCAATGAACAGGCGAAACCAAACCTCTTAGGGAGTTTTCGATTGAAGCGTTCCAAGAAGGGTTTGCTTTTCAGCCGGACTACTCGCTAGCAGACAGAGTGAAATGACACGAACTGGTCCTGCAACTGAGAACACGGTGAACCAACGGGGAACAGAACCCGATTGTTTACAAAAGACCGATAGTAGAACGCAATTCTGCGTCCCTCTAGCCCAAGACAGTGCAAATAATTGCACAGCTACTTCCGTAGGCAGTGCCAGAGTTTTGAACGGATCTCGCAGTTACTCCAAACTCAAATTTATGTATACTAATGCGCAAAGTCTTTCTCCAGGATTGACCAAGCCCGTATCCACGTGTGCGACCCGTTCGCGGACGTTATTTCTATAAATGAAGTATGGCTGACCAAACAGATCAACGAGCGGCCGCTTATATTGCCTGAATTTCGACTGTACCGCAGAGACAGCGGATGGCAAAAGGGTAGACGGATAATTACTTTTCTAAAGAATGGATTTAATTTTTCATTCAAAACTTGTAGCAGGAGGCGTGATATGGGAGCAGTATGTTGACCCTAAGTGCAACAAGCTCTGAAAACCTCGAAATCTTAACGGTTTATGGACCCCCGACAAATTATCATGAAGCCGCTTCTCGGTTGTCGGAGGAGGTCGAATTATTTCCTACTCAGATGAATATCTTCACAATTGGAGACTTTAATGCGCCCCATATCGACCGGAGCTCGGCTTATGTAGGCTGTTTTTAGTCGGAATTCAACCAGCAACTTTTGTATACAACTGGCGGTTTGATTTTCACCCAGCAAATCATCTTTCCCAATTGAGTTACTATTGGCTAGCAGTCGAACTGCCTTGACTTTATGTTCACTAAGTAGTCTGACAACATTGATGCATTGACTTGTTTACTCCCACTAGATCAAAGTGACCATGTAGTCCTCATGTGGGATTACTCCCTATTTTCATTACCTGTCCAACCGGTTGACTCCTGACCGAATGTTTGGCGTGGAGATTTAGAATATATGAAGAATGACTTTTGTCTTTATTGAATGGGAGTCCACACTCTTTTGAGAGATGAACGAAGTGCGGGGTCAGTTTAACTAGATAGTCCATAATCTCCTCTTTAACCACTCTCCAATTGTCTGAAAAAGGCTAGCAATCAGGCCCCACTGGGTGACTCTAACTGCAAAGAAGGAAGTTAACATAAACAGAAAAGTGTGGAAAAAGCCCTCATTGTTAGAACTTCGGCATCACTAAACGTTTACAAGCTGCAGAGAAACTGGGTCCGAACTCTCATCACAAAAGGCCGAAAGGCCTCTGAGAAGAGCCGCTTGAACCGCGCCAGTCTTAATGCTAGTGTTCTATGCAGTTGCATAAAACAGAGTACTCGGAACAAGGATCACGTACAAACGTTGAAAACTGTCTTAGGAGCTGAACTCACAGCGTCCAAGAAAAAAGTCGAGCATTTCTTTTGGTTCTTCCAGTCCACGTTTACTAAGGAAGCCTACTTACCCCTCTCTCTCTATTTATGGCGACGACGATGATGTAGAGTAGGTCGGCTAACTCATTAAATAGAATAGAACCGAAATTCCAAAATGCGTTTTCGTTTCAAAAAATTTATAATAATTCGGTTACCTCCAGGATGCCGACTTTTAACTGGACTTCTTTACAGCCGCATGCAGGAACAACACTGTGCAAAAAATAACTACTTAAGTAGCATGCAATTTTCTCATTTATTTTCGCTGTCCTTAAAAAATTCAATTACATGTCATAGTCAGTTTAAGTCAGTCTATTAAGGGAATGAGGCTTTCGCCCTTGAGCTCCCTATTCATATCGATAAACAGAAATAAAGTCATCAATTACATCTGCAAATGCGAAAAGTTAAGAAGTTAGCGGTAAGTGTGAGCTAGGCGCAAACTGCCGCCGCTAAAACAATCATTATTGTATGTACAGTAGGTTCTCAACAAGTGAGCGTCTAGTCTGCACTTAAAGGATTTGACACTTTCGGAAAGAACGACGACATCAGGGAGTCCATTCCATGCCCCGATGACCCTGTGAGAGAAGGCGTTCCGTCGGACGTCCGAATGAGCCCACTTCCTTTGCAGTTTGAAGGGATGACCAGGCAGACAGTCAGTGCGGGCCAATTCAAAAAAATTCATCAAAGTCTAGGGCACACTCACGGCTTCTGACAATCCTGTAGGCTTGAATGAGATCGCCGCGCAGTTGCCTGTAATTTAGAGTAAACAGATTTAGTTCGGTCAGCCTGGTTTCGTAAGGCAGTTGATGAAGATTCTTGACCATCTTCGTAGCCATCGCCTCTACCCTTTCTAGTCTTTGATAATCTTTCTTTAACCACGGTCGCCAGGCCTGGACTGCATACTCTAAGTGAGACCGGACGAATGCCCTATAGGTTTTTTCGAACAGCTCCTTGTCTATCTGCACAAATCCTCGCCTCAGCGCAAATAACACCCTTATCGCACTTTTGGCTGCCCTTTCACACTGTGATGATGGTTTCAGCGAGGAGGTAATGGAAAACATGCATACGAATATTAATTCCTTTGATCATTCGGTAGAAAATTTAGTCATCTTCCAATTTTATACTGGAAATAATGGTTTAATTTGGTTGTAAAAAGTTCCTTTTTGTATAATTTCAATACAGTGAAATGACCGCTTATTTAACGTACTGTCTCTGCATTTACCAATGTGGCCTGAAAAGTTAATAATTCGGCTCAAATCCACTGCCAAATTTTATGAACCCCGTATGGTCTCCTCTTAATACCATAGAGAAATGTATGGTTATCCATACGCGGAAAATATACGGCTTGTAGTTTGGAAACCCTAAATGCGAGTTTAACGGCAGGTAGTGTTCAAAATTATTTGGGAAGTGGAAAAGCTTTTGAAAACCGAGTTATGCACTTTCTTTAAGTATAAAATTGAAAGAAGGCGCTATTTTCTTTTAATTAAGCAAAAGAATGTATATTTTTATGCATGTGTTCTATGAAATATTATTGAATTTTTAAAGGCATTAAAAATCAATGAGAAAAATGCATGCTAAGTAAGTAGTAATTTGCTGCAGAGTATAGTCTTTGCATGCGGCCGGAAAGACGTTCGTTCCAAAACCGGCATCCTGAGATAATTGAATTATTATTGAATTATGCTGTAGAATGATTAGTCTTACAACCCTATTTAATTAATCTTTTCGAAACGAAAACGCATTTCGGAATTTCGATTTACATGTCAAGAGTTAGCCCACGCACTGAAACTACCAGCAAGACGGTTTTTTATTAAGCCATCATTTGAATTGTGCTGCCAAATTTAAAAGTGTCCACTTCCTCAGTTCCGGATGAAATTTCGGCCGGGCTAGTGAAACCGATCGCTCCAGAAATGGCGAGGCCGTTGGCCTTGCTCTTCCAGGCGCCATTTGCTTCTAGGTGTGTACCCTCCGATCGGAATTCCGCAACGATTACTCCGCTATTCCAGAGTGGAAGTCGAGCACCTTCGAATAACTACAGGCCCGTGAGTCTCACCTCAATCTGCTGCGGAATCATCAAGAAAATAATACGGAAAACTTTGATGCATTTTTCTGAGCAGAATTATTTCCGTTCTGGTACCCAAATTGACTTTCGCAGTGACAGGTCCCGTCTTAAAAATCTCCTGTTATCACATGAACGTTCGACTACAGTACCTAATGATAGCAGTATGATGCACACCATTTACAGAAACTTCAAAAGGCCGTCGATAGCGTTCCACCTCAACGTCATCTGCACAAAATGCACAGAGTTGGGAGGGTTTGCGGTGGCCTTTTTGTATGGATTCAGAATTCTTGATTGGACGGTCCCAAAGAGTAGAAGTCGGACACCAGCAACCCCCAGAGATAACCGTAATCGGCAGTGCCCCACAGAGTTCCGATTTAGGTCCCACACTATACCTACTTTTCATAAGCAACTGTGCTAAGGACATTGACTGCGATGTCACTCCGCTGACGACATCAACTTGTGGAAAGTTGTTCACAGTACGGCAGACGAAGACCACTTGCACGTAAACTTGAACCGGCTTGAAGATTGGCCGAAGCGCAACCTTCTTCAGATCGGTGGCAGCAGGGTCTCCAGCTCGATGAAATACTTTATAAACGGTACAACACTACAACTAGTTGACAGTCAAAAGAATTTGGGTGTCCGGAGTACACCTCCGCTCAAACCGGTTCTGAACTGCACGAAGACGATCCAGTCGGCCATATCTTCATTGCAACTCATCAGGCGGGACTTTACGATGTTTGAGGAAGACAGGTTCTCCGAAATATCTGGAACATTCGTGCGACTGCATCTGGGGTATACTTTACAGGCTTGGCGACCTTGGACCGTCAGGGACTGCACTCTCTTAGAGAAGGTCCAGAGGCGAGAGAAAAAAATGGCCAACGTTTTGGGGTCACTGTCCTGCGAAAACCGGAGGTTGACCCTTAACCTCTTCCTCATTTCCTGCAGACAGGTACGAGGGGACCACATACAAACATTCTACACTAAGCATGGACAGGTCTGTTGTTCTACTCCTCATGAGTTTTCCCATTTATGTTAGCAACTCGTTTTTGGCGCGCTCATCTCCTCAAATTACGCCGTGGAAAAGCAAGGAACTGATGTCCGCAAATATTTCTATAACAAGATAATTATTGCTGTGTGGAACGCCTTACCCACAGAGACTTTTTATCCCTCATGTAGGGATTTATGTTAAGGCAAGCTTGACATTGCTGTGGCAAATAACTCTTCCGTTATACTCATCCGCCACTAGTTTACTTTTAAATCTACACCCGGCTATATTGCTCGCAACTGTTAAGTACTAACTAAGTTGGTATTTTTACTTGCCACAGCCAGCTATTTACTCGTCACGCTCATTAATGAAAACGGTCTCATTTTCAGTTTTTTTATTTATCAATGTTCCTTTCGATGCTTTGTAACCATTGGGGAGTTCGAAGGTGCTGACTGTACTGTTTCTTGAGAAATGCAAAGCTTAACTTTCGGTTCACAATGACAACCCATTGCAAAAGACGTAAAGCCGTTTAGGGACTATTCTGGACCGAAATTCTGAGAAAACAAGCCGGTCCTGAGTCACTGTGCCGTTTGTTTGAATGCCTGGATATACCTTCCCAGCCGTAGGAGCGCGATCTCTGTTCGTCTGAGTTGTTTCTCTGTGATCTTGTACGTATTCCTTACATGTTTTTCTCGCCATGTTTTCTCAGTGAGTTATTAAAGTGAAGTCATGTACTGTAGAAATTTTGGTTGTTGTTGCATTAAACTTTGTGCAGTTTACATAGTTGAAGTAATAAGTCTCCTACGGAGCGCCGTCCGCAAATGGGTGTGTACTCATGCACACGTACGCGAAAGCAGTAGAACTTACTTGCACCACTAAATTTCTGGACAACTTATTACCTGTTACCCGTCATTAGTGACTAGTGAGAAAACAGCAGATTCATTAAAGATCTGAACACTGGCTGAACGATTGTCCAGTACACACATTTCTAGTCGATCGACTAGAAAGAGGTGACGTGGAGCACTATAGACGAAGAAAGGAACGCTAACCCGAGAGGGGGTCTGAAAATCAGATCACTGGGAATAACCAGGGAAGTTCAGGCTGGCCACATGGGCTAGCGGTTTCCGCAAGTCAAGTTTTGCCTTCCATAAGCAACCTGCTTCCAAGCGCCCAACTGACCTTGCTGCCAGTTGGTTTTTCTCCAACCCAATGTACTTGCGTTCGCAAATGCATGTGGGTCCTCAAACACAATTCGAGGTAGCATGCATGGCATGGCACCTTTAACCACTAATTGAAAAAGTTTCCGTAGGACTGTTAAATGCAAGTTTGGCTGCATTGTAACTCCTTTCAGTGGTGCACCACTTTTGTCGCTTGGTAGTATTGAAAGTGCTGTCGCCCTGAAAGTGTAATGATATTATAACGAGCTTTTTCATAACTTACTGCTCCGTTAATTTTGGTTCCAAAGGATCCTTATACTTTTGGTGAAACGCGCTGAATAGCCGCTCTCAACCAGGGTTGCCTTGAGACTGGAAAATCTTTTGTCCAGTATCGCAACGTAAGTATTTTTCACACTTTGAAAGGGGGTATATGCGAGTTTACGCCTTTTCTGTATTAGCACAAAACTTTTAAAATGTAGATTTTGATCTTTCCAAATATTCTTATGGTAAACTGATCCATCATTGAACCATCATACTACCTAAGCCTAAGAACATCAAGAAAAGGACAGTTTTTTGTACTGTTCCTTTTCTTGATCACAATGGCAAGCGGGTCCTCGGCTTTTTCAGTTATTAACAATCGCAAATATGTCGTACGCATATCTTCTGTATAGTGTTCTCATGCTGAATCTTGCTTTACGCCCTTCCTCTAAGTGCACATAAAATTGTTAACAAAGTTGGACCGAGTGGAGTTGCCATTGTTGCCCCGTCATTTTGTCTATATTGGCCGTTAAACAATCATTGGATGTTTTCCATGCAATACTTCCACAATTAACATAGTGCGTCGGGTGACAGAAAGTTTCAAACGCATGAACGCATATTACATATTGCTTTATCAAGTGGTACATTTGTAAATAGTGATCCTGTGTCCAAAGACGTCACTCCTTTGCCGGTAATGTTTTGACGCCTAATCTCTTCCATGAAATGTAAACTGTATTTTAACGCGTAGATCGACAGTTCATGTCCAGTTGGTTCTAATCCCTTAAACGCCACTGTGCTAGTCTGTGGTGAAGTGGATTAGACATCGACAAGTTTGCTCCTAGTAGTATGTCCCTTCCACAGATTTTTGTGGTCCATGCAGTCTAGACATACGTTTAACTCTCGGTTTAGAAGTAATGCGGTTTTGGCATCAATCACATTTTGTCAGCCATTTTTAACCATTTTCCAGACAGAGTTGTCCAATGTCTTAGCTCCGTCTTCCCTTGACGCTTCTATATCAAATGCACTCGATTAGTTTAAATTTGATTCCATCTTTGTTACATAATCCTTCCGATTAAGGACGACAACCCCATGACCTTTGTCAAACTTAGAAATTGGCTGTTCGTGATGTTTTAATGCAGATAGGGCAGCCGTGTGTTCGTTAGGTAATGGTGGCGTTAGGGTCATTGCAGCTCCACAGAACTGGTGAGAACTGTCCACAACTTTTGCTTCCACTCGACTCACGTTGTCGATAGACTAGGGCATTGGGTCAGGTGGCAGGTTTCTTGCTTATTGACTTTCTTGATTTAAAGCGAAATGACTTTCTAGTCTTCTTTTGTATTCTAAACGCGTTTATGTGTGCCCCTAGAACTGGCTATATGGTAGATGCGTTAGGCCAACACAGAGGCCAGAAGAGGGCATGGCAAACGTTATTGGGAATACGCACACATAAATTCAACAGGGGGTGTGGTAGCACGTCTGTGTGTATGTCCACTCAGCGACAGCCACCTGCGCCCAATCCCGGTCTTATTGCGTTTATCATGGCACCAGGCTCAGGCGAATGAGGGGAGGATGCGGTAGATTCTGCACAAGTCTGCTATCACAATAAACCGATCGACGCGCAAGTCAGCGTCCCTGCGCTTATCTTGCCGTGGGGCATACGGTGGACATCGTCCGAATCGGCGGTCGAACCCGCGATTTCCATTAAACGCGAAGTCTGGTAGGAAGCTATGTTGCGAAGAACAAAGGACCCGGCCGGTTGTGCAGAAATTAATGCTTGTGGCCACAGCTTCTTCGACCAGTTTGGCGAAAGCTTCCTGGGACTGTCCAGACAATTTTAACATCGGAATGAGTCAGGTTTGAATGCCGGAAGACTAGCGGAAGTCTTCTGACAAGCAGGAAGTAAATCATTCTGAAGGAAAACGAAGAATTTCTTCAGCAGAGAAATGAAATCCCTTAGTTGTTTAGCGAGAGGGTTCTGGACGCGAGATAGTAATATGGCTTATCGATTTCTGAATAGTCACAGTGGGAAGCGAATATTGGTGAGAGGATCGAGTAGGTCTCAGAGCTGAAGTGGTTGCAAAGAAAAAGTTTAGTGATTCTGCTTCCCTCGATTCCTCAGGAGTGAAACCATTGCTGTCATTTAGCAAAGGCTGAATGGCTTGGCGGGACTTAGTTAACGAACCAAAACGAAAGACCTGTGCAACAAATTTGGAGGGATTTGAATCAGTAAGAGTTCACAACCAATCAGTGCCCTTCTTGTAGAAATGATAATAACAGTGAGTATCCGCAAAGGGACGCGGTAATCAGACGACGGCGCATTACGCAAGGTTGATGCTGGTGTAAAGGAGCCAACCCTAGCCACGTTTATTCGTGCGTTTTCCCAAGATTATGCAACGCATGAGTTAACTTTGGTTGAATACAAAAGCTGTGGCTTCCAGTTGGGCTATTTTCTGAATGACGGATATTGTGTTAGGGACGACGACGACGATGATGCTGCTGATGATGATGGTGGTGGTGGGGGCGGTGGCGGTGGTGACGGCGGCGATGATGGTGGTGGTGGTGATGATGATTATTATTATTCTCATTATTATTATTGTTACTTTTATTATTATTATCACCCTGCTTGTGATGGTGATAACAGCAGACGTATTCTTATACTGTGGGTTACTCACAGTAATCTTCATAAAATGGAAGGGTAGTTGCAGATTGAAGTGTCGAGAAGGGCCGCAAGTTTACTAGGACCTGCGTGTTGTGAGTATGCTGTCACTGACTACAGAGTCACTAGGGTGCGGAAGCAAGCAAAAGCAATATCCGCAGGAGTGAACGACATTTCATAGGACTGGAAAATTGTGAGTCATGCAGGCTTATGTCCAGGGTTTCTTAAACAGTAAGTAAAGTCTAGTAGTGATGGCAATGCATTTCGTAGGTGTCATGTCAAACTATGAAGGAACGTTCAGTAGGAGAAGTTTACCTGCGGTCTGACGTCCCTGATAACGATTCCGACCGCCCATCTCCAGAGTAAGTCACGGATACCCCAATCGATTCAGCAGTGTGGAGACACATTGTTGAAGACGTTCGCCAAAAACTCGAAAGACGGCTGGTCGAGGAGTACAAGCATAAATTTAGGGTGCAACACGTTGACGACATCTTTGTCACCACTGACCGGGACAGAATTATAAGGAACAGCTGAACTCAATAATCTCCGATCTAAATCTCATGATGGGAGAGGAATTGGAAGACAGACTCCCATTCTCGGGTGTTCCCATCTGCCGCCCTTCGGGCGCTGCAAACGCCTACTTACAACAGCAACTGTCATTTCGGCCGTTGCGAACGCAATGTTCACCGTTTGCCCCACAGCCTAGCGGGTGTGGGACGGTGACTGCGTGTGAATTAGTTTATAGTGAAAGCAGACTAACGGAGTGTCTGTCTCACCCTCATGACTGAATCAGGACGGCTAGAGATGGATCGGGCGAAATGGCCGGCAAAGCTAAACAACCCGTCTACGCGTGCCACACGCGCCCAGTCCAGGGTTTAACAGAAGCAAGGGAGCGGCTCAGATCCCATCGAAATAAGAGTGCTGTTGAGGCCAAATTAAGAAGAAACCGCCGAAACTGTTCCTACGCTCGGTTAGGCCCTTATAATCTGTCGAGTACCACGAGACTTTCAGAGATGACAGGGTACGTTGCGTACAAATCTTTGCCATGTCTCATTGTCTCACTGTTCCATGGATAGTACGAATAAAACTCGGTGAATAGAGAAGCCGTTCATTTCGATTTCTTCACTACCCTGAAGAATTTGGGGCACTCGCGTAGTAGCTCTGTTGGAAAATAATACAGGTTTTTCGTTTAAGTTAAATGCCCACAATTATGCTTCTATGCGGTTAGTGACCGATTACCTACCGTCAAAGGAGTTTCCCAACAGGACACTATCCGAAGATCAGGGGCTTCTTTTCTCATACTGGTGTATCGTTACTGCTAGAGCCGTCTGACGCGAGGCGCATTTAATCTTTAAAAGCAGGCCTCCGGATTTTGGGGTTGGTGAAATGCCGGCAGCTGGGGTAATATCAATTAGTTGGGGACTCATTCAAAGCACAATGGAC
>CACRXP010000764.1:146285-171771 GCA_902702965.1 Spirometra erinaceieuropaei
TGCTCAGTCACCCTTGCTTCAAAGGAAGCGGAATGTAGCCCAGGGAGACGTTAACGAAAAAATGCAAAACAAACTTACTTAAAAATGCTTGCCATTTACAACTTCCCCCTCCTCAGGGTGTGGCCCTGTCCTTAGTGCCGTTGGTTTTCGGGTTATGGCTGTCACCACTCTCGACCTCAGTTGTGTGTTCGGGGACCAGGTGGGGTGGGATGATAGGCAGGGAATCGTCGGTCGCGAGAGGGAGTCGTCCTCGGTATGGTTTAAGTTTGTCGTAATGTGCCGTAAATGCGGGACCGTCCGGCATATGAGCATCTCGTAAGATATACGTGGTGGGTGACAAGACGTCTGTGATAACGAACGGGTCTTCCCATGTGTATAAAAATTTCACCGTTATGCCGACCGGAGGTATAGATCTAAAACGGTGACTTCTGTCAGCCACGCCATCCCACCCCCTGTCCAAATATTTGATGGCGAAGAAGACTTACTAACTTTTTACTTGGAGGATGTACCAAAGGAAGAGGCCATGCGCTATTGAAACATCTGTCTAGTAGACAACTACGGCAAGCGCTTAACTCCGGCGTTTCTGGCCATACCCCCTATACAACCCTTTGTTGCTATGTGAGTCGTTTATTCTCCCCAAGACCTTCAGTGCGGCAGTCTATCGAAAGATTCCTCAATCGTCGGCAGCAACCGCACGAGACCCCACCGCAGTTCGCCAACGAAATGTTGAGATTATGCAAGGAGGCTTATCGTTCTTTGACGGCCGCGGACGCCGAGGAGGTCACCCTCTATCATTTTATTAAAGGATTGTCTTCTCGCGCCCTTGGAGATTCACTCATGTTACAATCCCCAGCATTTTTAGAAGACGCGATCGAACGGGTTGATCGGTTTATTCAGGTTGAAAGATCCAGGGTTCCCCCTGCGCAACGTTGGAGGCCGACATCCCAACGCCCTCAGATGACAAACGCCTCGAATTTTACCTCGCGGCGTTTTGGTCAGACTTTCAATAATGGCGTTATACACGGATCGCCAGAGTACTCGTGTCGCCCACGCGGTATTCAGCTAACAAAATATCGGCGAGCGCAATGCCAGTGCGAAGTCTGACAGTGGCAGCCATCAGAAAGACATCCGTACCAACAACCCGGTAGTGTCGGTGTCCCTATTTGCCCCCTGCCTTTTGATGACCCACCCTTCTATTTAGCTATCAACGTTGACAACAAACCGGCTAGAGCTATTATTGATACTGGCGCTACATTATCACTTGTTAATCCGCGTATCTTATCCTATTATCTCCTCGGACGTATATACAAAGATAAGCCCCTCGCATCGTTAGCTACAGCTAATGGATCCCCTTTAGAGTGCTTTAGTCGGCTCGCTCGATTGGTGCTCAGTCACCCTCGCTTCAGAGGAAACGGAATGTCGCTCAGGCGCTGGTCGTCAATGGGGGCGACTGCAGACACTCGGTTCTGAGCTTCCTTGCATGGAGATTGTGTACATCCAAGCACACAGACTTCAACACATAATGTGAAAACCGAATCGTCAACAACGGCAATTTTAAAGGTTTATTTATTAAATAGGGATCTGTGGAAGATACGGATCGTAGGTTATTCGGTCCAAGGGTGGGGGAAAGACGACAGAGAGGGAAGCCAGAAGTTGCGGGGAAGCCTTCCTCCGGTTTGTCATTTCTCTTGCAGGACATGTCGAGATGCCGTTACGCGTAGACTTTCAGTCGGCGCGTCCGATTAGTGCTCAGTTACCCTTGGTTCGAAGGATGAGGAATGTTGCTCAGGGAGACGTTAACAAAAAAACTTAAAACAAACTTAATTAAAAATTCCTGCCCTTTACAATGCTAGTACGGATGTCGTGGTTGATGTATGGCAAGCAAGAGGGCAGAATACCGTTCCAAATGATAATATCTCATCGAAGGCGAGAGAAGTTTGTTAGGGGATGAGAATAGCGGAACAGGAGTGAGGCACAAAGGTGCTCAAGAGGAAGAAAAGTCAAACGCGAGCCGGACAGCCAGAAGACCCAACTGCACACGCCACGGGGAAAACCGGGAGAAGTTCTCGCCCAATCAGGCGTCCCCTTCCGTGACCTCGCCCCCAATTAGTTCCTCGGTTTCTACGATAAACTAAGATCAAATCAGGGAAAGATAACTATGATAAGGGAATGGTCATGGTGGTTTTTCCATCACAGATGCATCAGTTGCATTTGATTCTGCGTTTAATCTGCTTAGCCTATGTACCACTTGTTGCAGGGGATAAGGCCGTTTTCACGCCGTTGCAGTTTGTCCAGTATATAGGGAATAATATGGACAACGACTACTGCCTAGCCTAATCGCGGGAGAAATCTGGTAGGGTCGCCGATGACCACGCATTCCCCACTAGTCACCAGCGCCTGTTCTGTGATTGGTAACCTTTTTTCCGCTAGTGTGTAATAAGCAAGCATTTTTAATCAGGTTTGTCCCAATTTTTGTTAACGTCTCCCTGGGCGATATTCCACTTCCTTTGAAGCAAGGGTGACTGAGCACGAACCGGACGCATCGACTAAAGAACTACGCGGGCCGACATCCCGACCAGAGGTAGGATAAACTGGAGGGTGGCTTCCCTGCTACATCTGGTTTGCTGTTCTGTTGCCTTCCCCCCTGGACCGAGAAACCCGTGATTCGTTTCCCTCTCCAGATCCCTATTTAATAAACGCTCAGTCGTTGACGATTCGATCTTAATATTGTCTGTTGACTTCCGCGTGTCTGAGTGTGTAAGATCTTCATGCAAGAAAACTCAGAAACAAACATGTCTCCAGTCGCCCTCATTGACGACCAACGTCATTCACCTCCTAACGATACCAATTTAGACTAAGCTGAACCGGAAGTTTAATCGGATATCACAAGTGTTTCTAGAGTATTTCTATCTAACTTCAAGTGCGCTGACTGTTGTAATTTTAAACCGGTTAATTCACAAGAATTTCCAACTCTTTTAGCGCCGGAGCTACCGTCGGGGTTGAGGTTGAGGTTAAGTAAGGAGTTATGGCTAGGTTTTTGGCAAGAGTTTGGTTCATGATGAGGTTTACAGCTAGGATTAGTCACATGGTTTCGTTAGGGCCAGGGTTATGGTCAGGATTAGAGCTGGGATTTGGACTAGGGTTGGAGTTATGGTTAGGCTTGGGGTTATGCCTTTGGTCAACTTTCAGGTTTAGGGTTAGGGTTGGGGTTAGTGCAAGTGTCTGGGTTTGGGGCTATGTTTGGTACTAGGTTTAGTTTCAGGATTCATCTGAATTTTCTGCAGTGTTTGATATGTCCCATCTCTTCCATTCAGAATTACATAAAAACCCACGAACGCTGTTGGTGACACCATGAACTTGCAGCAACAAGCTGCTAAAAGCGGGAACCGTGTCCACTTGGGCATTGTACGTGCTTTGCAGGACGAGCTAACCGCTAACAAGCAAGTGACATTCCTGAAATGCGCATTGATGGAATGAAGTAATTTAAAGGACCTGACTAGTGTCCCTGGTCAATCCGTGCTCAGAAAGTGCCGCAGAAAGTGAAATTACTGTCTCATTTTTTTCAATTGGTTTTTACGGAGGAGTCCTCAGGAGACAATCAGCAGTTCGAAATGGACCGAGACAGTCGGGAGCTTCAAATGCGCCAAGATACTGCCGTCATTGAAACCGTCGCCTTTTCCGTCGAAGAAGAAAGACGCGTCCTCAGTCAAATAAAACCTGATAAGTCTCCCGCACCCTACGGCATTCCCGGACTTATACTTAAGGAGCTATCAACGGAGCCGTCAAAGCCTCTTTCGACTCTCTTTGAGCTGTCAATGAGAACAGGAAGGCTGCCCTCACAGTGGAAGACAGCTAACCTCGTTCCACTGCATAAGGGAGGTAGCAGGATGACTGCAAGCAGCTGCAGGCCTATTAGCTTAACTAGCCTCCCTTGGAAAACGATGGAAGCTATAGTAAAGAACGCTATACAGCAATTTTGTGAAGAAAATAACATCTTGCATGATTTTCAACATGGCTTCCGGAGAGGACGTTCCTGCTTCTCAAATCTGCTAGCTTGTCTGGAAATCTGGACCAGGGCTCTAGAAGAGGGTTTTCAGGTCGATGTCGTGTGCATCGATTTCCGCAAAGCTTTCGATACCGTTCCGCACCAACGTCTTCTTCACAAATTGAGCGACATCTGCATCCGAGGAGATCTTCTGAACTGACTTAGGGCGTTTCTGGTTCGTCGGAGACAACGTGTCTGTATCGGAGATGATATTTCAGAATGGGTGAACGTGACAAGTGGTGTGCCTCAAGACTCAATTCTGGGGCCATTGCTCTTTATCCTTTATGTTAATGACAACCTTCAGGAACTCGACTGCGGCAAAATAATGTTTGCAAACGACGTTAAGCTCTGGCAAGTCATTAAGGGTCCGAATGATCAGAAATCACTTCAAGATAATCTGCACTGACTGCAAGCGTGGTCGAAGAAATGGCTTCTAGATTTCAATGTGGAGAAGTGTGCCGTCCTTCATCTGCGTCCAACCAACTCTCATTCAAATGAGAGCCTGAGGACATATCACCTGAAAGATATAATGCTCCCCGCAGAATCTTCACAGAAGGATCTCGGGGTTTGGGTACAGAGCAACCTGAAACCAACACTGCAGTGCCACAAGGCTGCAAAAAACGCCATGGGAGTGTTGCATGCAATCAAAAGGGCTTTCGTAAACTTTGACCAAGACCTTTCTGGGAGAGTTTACGGCAATTTTGTTCGGCCCAAATTAGAATATGGCCTACAGGCATGGCGACCATGGCTAGTAAAGGACCAAGCATGCCTCGAACGAGTACAACGGCGTGCAACAAAGCTGGTAAACGGTCTAATAAGCCAATCCTACACAGACAGACTGAATTGCCTTAATTCATTCCCTCTGTGTTACAGGCAGCAAAGAGGTGAGCTTATCCTCGTCTACAAGATAATACATGGCCTTGAGCATGGGCTTAAATTTGAGGACATGTCTGAGTGGCACCTTTCAGCCAATCTTCGTGGTCACTCGATGAAGTTACGGACAACAATGTCCAGGCTGAATCTTCGTTGTGAATTTTTCACGCAGAGGGTAGTGGAGAAATGGAACGATCTCCGTCAGTCAGTCAGTCAGTCATGGAGGCTACGTCTCTGCAACTCTTCAAGAAACGCTTGCATAATTATTTGTGTCCCCTGTTTTCCCTCGACAGTCTGAATCTGAACTAATACCCCACGACCCTGCAAATAGTTTCTCTGAGACAATGCTACTCGAATTTCAAAGATAAGTGAAGCTTTGCATTTATCTGGATATTCTTAAGCAATTAATGCCTGTATATTACTTGAGTCCCTTTTAAAATTCGCCCTTCAATGTGAGGTAAAAGTTTTCCAGTTTTGTTTTGCAATCTGGCAAAATAGTCGTATTTTGTAAAAAAACCTTTTTAATGACTCCTTTCCCTACTAACTCCTTCTAGTTTTCGTAGTTAAATAACAATAGTACTTGCTATTCAATGTGCTTTTCCGTGCGTTGGTAACGTTTTGATCCTTCCTCTGTAACGAAACACTTTTCTTGTCTGTAATGTCCCGCAGAGCACGTGCTAAAAGGCGAAAGCTTGCGGCCTCCCCACCGTCTCGTGATGCTAGAATCGTGACCGAAGACATAGCAGGTGCCAGCATAAGTTCTTCGCCTTCTGCAGATATGGTTAACTCACAAATGCCTTTAGTACATGTAGAACCTCTTGGCCTTCTGAAAAAGTAATTGAACAAGCTTTTAAACTTATTGGGGTAATAAGTTCGGAAACCGAGGAAAGAATTAAACGCAAGCATAATTTCGTACTGCAAAACATTCCGAGCCACTTATCTGCTATGGAGGGAGCGCATTTGTTCCTACAACATTGTGGCTTGAGTTTCAGTGTCGCACAAGCTAAACGACTGCGCTCACTTAGGCGTAATGCGTCGATAATAGTTACCCTATTCTCCATGATAGAAGTCGATTTTATCTTGTCGAGGAGGGAGATAACCAGGGAATTCTGCCGTAAGTGGCGCTGCTCCGTTTCGCCGGACCTCACACCCCTACAGCGAAGACTGCATAAATTAAAACCGGCTAAAACCAACACCAAGATAATGACACCTACTGTCAGTCTGAATAAGTCCTCTCCAACATCATCTGCGGCATCTGAACATCACGGCATAGTCAATTCCGTAGGGAATTCGACTACTTTTAATGCTGAGCTCTTTAAACACACTATCACACCTGGTATAAACACGTCCCTAGGGACTCCCCCAGCAACCCCTAGTAAGCCTAAGCATGTGTCTAAGTCAAAGGCAAATCCAATTGCTGTCACAGCCACTCGGACACCCGATAAATCCAGCACCTTTATAAAATCGTTTCCTCCACAATCGGCTAACAGTGCCTCAAATACCCCAACTCAAAACGTAGCGTGTTCCCAACTGCCCCCAGCCCTCATATGGAGACAGTTAGGCCGAATATGCTGATTTTCCCGCCGTTTAATAGAACTCTTGCTCCAATGGAAGCAATGCGTCCTCCACACCCTAACTTGTTTCCTCCACGGCCGTTTTACCAATGTATTCCTCATGCTAATGTCAATGCTGGATCAGTTAACTCATTCGATCCTCAATTTCGTTCCGGCGGGAATGTGCTGCGGTATCTGCCCCGCGGATTTTCAGTTGAAGATAAGTTAGCTAACAATGGTAACCAGTTTACCTGCTCGTCATTTCCTCCCCCCAAGTCCTACACCTTTTTATCCATGTCAGAATTTTTCAATGCCACCAAATGTTTTTGCAGAACCGGATGGTTGTATCCGGACCGCTTGCTCCGTGGGCAGCCAAGCACAGGACGACGTAGCCCACCTCCCTCAGAAACTAACAGCCCTTCCCTTCAAACTTTTTGTTTTAAATGCCAGATCCTTGCTTAATAAGATGCCTTTGCTTCAGACTTTGGTGTTCGTCCATTGTCCAGATATTTTTTAGTAACTGAGACGTGGGCATCAGCCTCAGTAGCTGACTCCGAACTCTCTCTTCTAGGCTATAATTGCATTCGAAATGATCGCCAAGATAGCCGTGGTGGGAGCAGCTGCGTCTACGTTAAGCAAACGCTTACATTTTTGCGGCTTGGTCTCCCGCACTTTTCAGCAGTAGAAGGCAGCTGCTGGCTCCAGATTGCACTAAAAAAAATAAGTTCTCTTTACTCGTTGGCTGCGTTTATCGCCCTCCCAACGCCAACGACAATTTTGATCGTTTACTCTCACAGGCATTTCATGTTGCGGCCGACTCAAGCTTTAAGTATCAATTGGTTGCCGGTGACTTTAATCTCCCCGAAGTCCGCTGGTCACCGCCCTCAGGCCCCAGAAGTTTCGAAGACTTTCTTGAGGCTGTGGATGTTGCGATGTGGACTCAGGTTGTCGATTTTCCCACTCGAGACTCAAGCATACTTGACGTGATTTGCTGTAGAGGCTGCATGTCATTGTCGGTGTCATCCCTAGGCGCACTCGGAGGCTCAGACCATGACATAGTTGTTTCAACGTTGGAATTCGAGGCTGACAAAACGCCTTCGCCAAAGTATAGCTTCTTCCGCAATTTCCGATCACCTCGCTGAACCGAATTATTTACACACCTTAATTCCTACGACTGGACTGATTTCTTCCTTAGTTCGGATGTAAATGTTTGCATTGTAAAACTGTACGAAATTTTGGATCTGCTTATTTCTCATTTTGTCTTCCGTAAGAAAAGTATTAATGTTGGGGATGAGGTTTTCCTACCCTTACCCTTTCGTCGCAGATTGCGCAGGCTTTATCGTCGTTTCCATCTTCAGAACGATGTTTCTGTTCTGCCCTTGATTTGTGATATTTTTGATCGAGCTAAGAGATTGTATGAAGGAAAACAGCTAGCCGAAGAGGCCCGGTTTACCGAAAACCATTCGTTAAATGTCTCGAAACTTTTCTCTAGAAAAATACGAACTCAGAGAAAGACGCAGCATCCCATCCTCCGAGACGCTCTCGGAAATCCCATAGCCGATGCCCAGTTAACCGCTGATAGCTTCAATGATTTCCTGTCCAAAACGTCTATTGAGGACTCGACCACTCTGCTTCCGACCATCCAGCCACTGACCGGAGCAGTTCAAGAAACTATAACTTTCATTCTCTGGGATTTGACTGTTGCGATTCGGCGTTTTCATCAATCTTATAGTCCAGGACCTGATGGTGTACCAGTAAGCATTTTAACAGCCGATGCAAATACGATTTTCACATTCCTCTTATGCAAGATATTTAATCTTGCTCTTGAAACTGAAACTTATCCTACCTTGTGGAATCACACATTTTGCACATTCCTAAGCATGGCCAGTCTACAACATTTGATGACTTTCAGCCAATAAACACCCTTTCCGCAGTTTCGAAGACCTTAGAGACATTGATTAAAGAGAAGATGATGTGTCACTTAACAGTGAATAACATACTGAGTGCTGCTCAGCATGGATTCCTCAAAGCTCGATCTTGTAACACCCGTCAAATCTCTTTCTTTGGCTATGTTCTTCAATCTAGGGACAATGGTTTTGCACTTTACACAGTATATTTCGATTTCACTAAGGCTTTTGACCGTGTTGACCATGCCCTTCTTCTCTTGAAATTGTCCTCTTTCGGAATAGGTGGCAAACTTTTAAATTGTATAACCTCCTACCTGGGCACTCGTACAGAACGAGTTAAGATTTCCAATACTATTTCCAACCCCACACGTGTGAGGAGTGGAGTCATTCAGGGTAGTGTACTGGGCCCACTTTTACTCTGCCTTTTCGTTAATGATGTACCCGGTTTATTTCAGAGTGGTAAGCCTTTCATGTATGCCGATGATCTTAAAGTTGCATATCGATATAAGCCGGCAGATCGTGACATTGTGCTTGAGCTCCTAAAGAGCGACCTACAGGCTTTTGCCCAGTGGTGCCGCACATGGCGCCTTTCTCTCTCTTGGCATAAGTGCTCAGTCACGGTGGTTGGCGACGACCGCCAACCTCAATTAATTATTGAATGTCACGCCGTAGATAGGCCTGGGGTTATTTAGGATTTGGGCGTATCATACTCCAAGAGTCTCAATCTCTCGGAGCACTGTGCCTTGATAGTCTCCAAAGCACGTAGAACGACCGGGTTTATCCTCCGAAACTTTAAAACTGGGGGCATTAGAATGCGCCTTTACAACATGTACGTTAGACCTGGTCTGGAATACTGTTCGTTTTTATTTAGCGTTATGCGTGCTACTGAGCGGAAGAAAATAGAATCCTTTCAACACTTTTTTTACCAAGAAAATTTTAACCCCGGAATGCCGACATTTGTTTTACGAAGAACGTTGCCGGCTTACGGGCCTTGATCCTTTATGGTTCCATAGATTACAACAGGGACTATGTTTGCTATTTAAACTCTTATATAATCACAAATTTAACCCACTCACCTCTTTAAGACATCATATCCACCCACGACGTGGTCGTCACCGTGAGGTCTTTTTATTTCTTCCTCTGGCACGTACTGTTAAATATCGTCGGTTCTATTCTGTAAATGCTATTGCCATTTGGAATAAACTATCCATGAGTGTGAAAACTCTGCAAAATTATCCTTTATTTAAGAGAACTATTACTCGATTTTTACATTCAGAAAAGCTCCCACAAATTTTGGGTGCTGAATCTACTGATCGACTCTACCGTAGCGATGGCGTTTGTGGTCTCTGAACCCTATGGCCGGTCTCACCAGCTGTTCCTCAACGTCTCTACTTTGATTATCCCCAACTTTATGAAGGGAATTAACGTCCGATAATCTCCGATACCGTGCAACTCCCCCCCCCCCTTCTTGACGGTCGAAAGTCTACCACCAGCAGTTTTTTCTCCTGAACCCTCCAAACCATGAAAGGCACCACCAACTATATTTTTATTTTTGAGGAGTTTTTTTTCACTGCTGGCCGGATTTGTGTTTAATCGCTTCCCTTGACAATGCCTGTAAAATGGCATTAAATAACTTATTATTATTATTATAAATGAATCAAGTACTATTTTAATAGCGAATATATTTGTCGTTCGTGTACAGTTATTTCTAACGAGCTGACATGTAATCAATAGGGTTTTCAAAGGCTTTGTCCATTATCCTTATCAAATAAACTGAAATAAACTGAAACTAACCTGATGGCTGCTGTCAAAGCCGGGCGAACGTCTCACAGGTCTCAAACACCCCCAGTCAATAACGCCAACACTTAACCCTTTCCAACATTTCCCGCTGCCGACTAACATTCTACACATGGATAGGCCTCGTCGGACGTCTTCGGACGCAGAGCAACAGTAGCTATCCAACACATCCACTTACTGTCTTCTCGGGCGCCGATTTGGGCCTATTCAGGCGCAAGCGTATCCACGACAGCGTAATCCACAGAAAAAGTGTCGTGTTCATCACCACACCTCACAATTCTCCCACCTCCAGTACCACAAACTCCCCTTCAACGGCGCGGCGAGCAGTAGCAAAATCATGTTTACTGCCGATTCAACTGCCCCAACCTGTCCTGTCCACGTTTTCAACGCACAACCACATCAAGCATCGGCCTGGTCGGTCATTTGCGAATCCATCGCACTGAGAGTGACAAACCAGTGTCTGGAGCACCAACATACATCTGCCTCACCCTTCCCAACTGTCCTCACTGCCCACCGCGGCTTTAAAAGTTGCCGACGGACGACTTAACCCAGACCAGGCGATCAGCCGAGTGTGTGCTTGTGTGATGTGGCCGACTGATAAACTAAAAGTCGGAATTCCATAATTTCTACTTACTATGGTCTCTATTGCACTCCCACCCCGTTGGGATTAAAGTCGCTCATCTCTCTATGTGAAACTCCTGCCTGTTGTGTGGGGTCATGTCGTGTGCTTAGCATGCGCCGATAGTTTAGAATAAATGCATCTCCGGATACAAAACGAAGGGGGAATGTGGAGCACTGTCGCCCATTTTTTCCAGATGGTGTGACCAAACTTGGCTATCATGTCGAATGCTACGCATTAGCCACACCAGAGAGCCACGTCTGGTCGCCTCATAACCTCCTCTCGCCACTGCAGCAAGGCGCGGTCAACCAAAGCTAGTGCTGGTAGGAATGATACCCCACATATTTGTACTCTGAACGACCTTCTGATTTCAAAAACGCTGTAAACTCCCCTCTTACCTGCATGCCCTAGACCCCTTCCCCTCACTAGAAACCAGTAACACAAAGCAGCTCAAGTTTATCCAAAGACATAACGCAGAAGAAGTAACAGATTAAATTTCCAAGTTGATTGAATTGAGTGGAGAGCATTGGGGCTATAAAATAATAATTGTTTTATAGCATACCCCTGCAGACACAGGAAATATGGGGAAAAACATGCACAAATACGTTTTGGAAGGAATATAAGTAGGCATGTGTAGTCGTCAACCTGTACCTACAATTATGGTAACCGTTGGACTGGACGTCCGCTTTTTGACCTCGCCAAACTATCGAGGAGGCTATGAGATATAAAGATGAGCAAAGAGCGAAAATAACTTCTTATGCAGGAAAGACTTGCTGGAATAGCAGAAAATGAATATGATCAGTGGTGACCTACGGAGAAAACTGCCGCTCATGGAATGAGGATGGGCATGATTGAAAACTGATTGCCTTGCAGACAAGGGTTTATGAGGAGTCGAAACGTTCTTCGTTCGGAGGAGATAGAAAAAGCTGAAGAGACTAACTGCACAATTAAAGCGCAGCAGAGACGACCTGGCTAAGGAAACCACTTTTTTCTAAATTGGGGCTCTATGTGGTTGGAAGCATTCTGGCATTTGTTCCTACAGTATGTGACCTTTCTCGTGAAAAGTGGTGAAATTTACGAAGGACTAATGATCGCTCGCCAGCCAACACAAGCGAACGAATCAAGGCTTTAAAATATTTTTTAAAAAAACGACTTAAGGCAAATCGAAAACATAAAGGCAGTATCAAAATTAATATCATGTTGTTCAGAAAATGTTGCTTGGAAACTGTTACGGAGAATGCCAGTGGGCGAGACCGAGCCAAATCCACACGGGAAAACAGAAAATGCACGCTACCTGATTGGAAAGCACCACCATCCAACTCAAAGTCACCATGGCGCCATCGACCCCGAGGGCATACTCAGACGGCCAACCGGAAGTTGGACGACTATTCTGGAAGCCCGAATGAGTCTCACACGTGTGCATCCAGCCAATACGTGCACACCGACGCATGCGTAAGAACGGCAATAAATGAGGCCCACAGATAAGTCAGGGCTTGACTCGTGCATACGCTGAATAAAGGCTTGTCTTCCGAACCGCCCTGGCATTCTGTTTGGGGACAGCAGTTGGCAACGCAGGTGTGGTAATATGGTATCATAAGAACTGATGAAACACGCTCTGGAACGTAGTAGGTCAGTTTAATGGTACTGCTCACAGAAATTCAGCAAAGTTTGGGGCCTTCATCCTGGCAGATCAAAAGAAAAAAGGTTGAGGAATGAATTACAGAGTTCACTCATGATTCCGAAGTAGGCGTAAATTCTGAAGCCTGGTCTATAAAAAATGAAGAGCAGTTCACAAAGAAAGGAGCAGAACTCGAAGACAAGATGAAGGGGGAAATAACGTTCCTAAAACTGGTCCGGCGGGAACACGTGCGGCACATCAAGTTTATTCTGCCTCAAAAACCATCAGACATCTTATTTGAAGACACATTCAAACGTCTGAAAACATTATTCTGTTTCACAAAGTCGTTGCTTAATCGAATTTTTGACTTTTAAAACTAGGACGTAGTCCCAGAGAAGACTATTTCGATTTAGCAGGCCAAGTTAATGACATATTTTAGCAAGCCAAGCTGGAACAGGCCACTAGCACGCAGATTTAAGTACTGTTTTTTTACTTAGTCATCGAAATTGCCAGAAGATACAGATGTGCGTACGCGGTTACTCGCCAATCTAGATCAGAAAGATGACATGACAGTACAGATACTGGCAGAGGAATGTGTCCGAATCACAAATATCATGCAAGACGCCCGGCTTCTTGGGATCACGGACAGTCAATCAGTTTACGCCTTCGCTATCAGGATGAGAAAACTGGGACAGAATAGTTTCTTCGCGAAACCGAAAACGGCATACTGGCGGTGCCGAAGTCATCACTGCGTGAGCGAATGCTCCTTTCGTAATATGAAATGCTACGTTTAATCCCGTGTTGATCATAAAGCCCCACATTATATAGTACGATACGCTAGTCCAAGGAAGAATTGCCAGGTCGTTTTGGAAGACCGGAAATATTTGACAGTCAATATTAACGGAGAACCTAGCACACTGCAGGTAGACACAGCACCCGATCTGACGATAGTCACCGTGAGCACGTGGAACGATATCGGGTCTCCAGGACTGGAGCCACCAAATATCACAGCATGGGAGTTGAATGAGGCGCGTATGGAATTGAAAGGCGTTTTTCAGGCGGCTGTTAGTTTTAGATATGTACGTCTTGAAGACTAGTAACAATGTTCACGGAAATAAAACGACCACCGAACCGGGATTGTGGAGTCGCGTTTAGACGAAATTTGCAGCGCGCTGCACCACACTACAGAAGAGGTTCTGGGGAATGGGTATGTCGAACCGATGGCGAACGTAGCCGACAGGTGCACCAAGACAAAGAGAAATTTGAAAGTGAAGCCGGAGAAAAAGCCGGTTTTTAAACAGAGCTTACGGGTCCCGTTTACAGAAAAGTCGTCCGTAGAGGCTGAACTAGGAAGACTACAGGCAAAGGGCATAATCTATCCTACCAATTATTCGGCTTGGGCTGCTCCAGTCGTGACGGTGAAGAAACCGTACGGACAAATGCGATTGTGTTTCTATTATTCCACGGGCCTGAACGACGCACTATAAGACTATCATTACCCACTGCTAACCTTCGAGAAGATTTTTGCTACTCTAAATGGAAGGAATATCTTTGCGAGGATTGATCCATTCGAGGCTTATTTACAAATAGAGGTGGACAATAAAAGGGCAGGAATTTTTGATCGTCAATACTCACAAGCGTCTCTTCAGATACACTCGCCTCAACTACGGTGCAAAAACGGAACCTAGTGTGTTCCAGCAAATCATGGATAAAGCGCTACGAATATCCCCGGTGCTATTGGATATCTAGACGATATTGTGGTCCTTGTCCGTTCTAAGTAAGAGCTTAGTCAAAAGCTAGACCAGGCTGCGAATAATCTGGTAGACTACGGCCAGATTAGATCCACTAGACTAGACGAGATCCAGTGTCTAGGGTTCATAGTCAACGAAAATGTGCGTGAACCTGACCCAGAGAGAGTGAAGGCATTCCGGAACATGAATGTGCCGAAGAACACAAAGGAGATGCAATCATTTACGGAGTTAGTCAGCTACTACGGCCCCTTCATCACTGAGTTTGCGCAGCCGACTTCTGTGCAAGGACGTGGAGCTTGTTCGACCTCCAGAATGTCGGAAGACATTTGATGCCGTAAAGACAAAGATACGCGAGTCCACTATGCTATCGCACTTCGAGGCTGACAAAGAAATCATTGTCCAGGCAGACGCCTCTGATGATGGTTTAGGTAGCGTGCTCCTTCAGAGGGACCCAGATGGGAGGATCTAACCAACGATGCATGCCGCCAGCTCACTGACGAAGGCAGAACGGAATTACAGCCAGATCGAAAAGGAGGAACTGGCCCTCACCTTCGTCGTGCAGAGATTCCACCTGTTAATTTATGGCGCACCCTTCACAGTGCATACTGATCGCCAACCGCTGGAGTTCCTTTTGGGTACTAACAGTGTCTTTCTACATAACGTAACTAGGAGAGCACAGCGCTGAAGTATGATTCTTAAAAACTACGACTTTACAGTCCAGTATGTGCGCATTCAGAAGTTTGGAGCTACGGATGCGCTGTCACGACTAGGCCCAGCCAACGATAATCAGGAAGACGCGGTGGTTACCAGTACGTTAATACAAGATGACGATCTTAGACGTGTCATCCGGCAGTCGCCCTTCACATCCGAACACATCAGGGCCACCACTGCAGCAGACCCCTGTTGCGCCAGGTGAAGGAATTTATTCGGAACGGTTGGCCCAGTGACGATAAAGTACACCCATCTATAAAACCCTTTATTGACAGAAAGGAGCACTTGTATATCACGAAAGACTGCATAATGTATGATGGTAACGTGGCGATCTCAGCCAACTATAATCAACAAGTTTTACGGCTGCTCCATGTCGGACATCAGAGTATGACCCGCATGAAATAACTGGCCCGAAAGTACGTATACTGGCCGGGAATTGCTAACGAAGTGGAATCTTTTGTTCGAAGCTGCGGACATGAAGCTAAGAACCCACCGAGAGTACCGCCCGTGTCATGATCAGTGGTAACGAGACCTTGGAGAGGAGTCTATATGGACTTCGCTGGACCGTTTTTCAATCGAATGTCTCTAATAGTTGTAGGTGCCTGATCAAAGTGACTAGAGGTTTTTAGCGTCGCTGCAACTACTGCTGATATCCCCGCAAGGAGGACGGAAGAACTCATAACGAGATACGGCATCCGCACGGAGATTGTGACGGATAAAGGCACTCAGTTCACGTCATCGCTTTTCCAACAACTGTGCCAGAAATGGGGGATCCAACATGTTACGCCACCCCCATTCCGTCAACGATCAAATGGCCGGGCAGAACGTTTCGTCGACACTTTCGAGAGAATATTCAAGAGAATATTTCAAGAGGGCAATGAAAAAGATATGGAACACTGGCGTTAAACTGGAGTACCTCAACACATTCCTTTTCACCTACAGAACAACCGCAAAAGGTGATCTTGGGGGCCAGACACCAGCCGAGCGGTTTGGGGACGACAGCCGGCTAGACGACTACAGTACCTACAACCAGAAGTTCGAGTTCTACAGACGACAAAACATTACTTTCGCGAGGGAGGTGTTTGCCCGCAACTACAAAGCCGGAGAGAAGCCCTGGGTAAGGGGTATAACAAGCTATTCCAGAGGCGTTGTGCTTTAGGTGGAAACAGCAGCTGGAAAAATCAAGAGGCATGCTAATCGGCTCAGACCTGGACACACCGCAGGCAGTCAAGTTGCACTCGACCTACTGGGTGACACCTTTGAGGTCCCGACCCCCAAGGCAGACAACCAACCAACACTACCTGTTGTTCGTAGAAGTGGCAGAAGAACGCAGCCTCTAAGGAAACTAGTAGTGGACCCGAAGAAGAAGAGGTACGAACTTCAACTTTCAGAAGCGGGGGGTGTTATGGAGGGCACAAGCGGCGTGGAGCCACGGCCTAAGGCGCCGAACAGGAGACCAAGGCGGCGGCGTGATACATGCTCGAAGTTAGACGGCCGACCGGCGTGTACTGCAGCGCCGAGCACATGTGGTGGCGTTGTTCACGCGTGCGACCCAATTAGTGGCAGGTTGGACATTCCAAACCTTTCCGCGGGGAATTTTCGCGCACGCGGCGGCCAATCCGTGACCAGCACGCTCCGGGCAGAATGTTCCAGAACGCACAGGGGGCAACATAAATAGAACATTTTTCCGACGAGTCGGAAACCCTCCTGTTTGCAAGTTGCCAATAGAGAGATTGTCCTCCGAACCGGCCCGTTTCCTGTCCCACCTTCCCTCCGGGACATAACGCAGCCAGTCGTGTCAATAGAGTTGGGGTATTTTCTAGGGATTGTTGTGAAAAGACCGAGGGAATTTACCCCCCTGATCAATGTTTTATGGGTCCGGTGGGCCCTTCTCGATTGCGGAGGCTGCGTCTCAGAACCTCGTGAAAAACGAAAATGTGCGAAGTAAAAACCAAATTTTATGGTCATTTTGATATATTTTAAGCCCTTATAAACGTCTCCACATTCTTATGAAAATTCCTCTCCAGTGATACACCATTAACTCTTACGTTCTGTTAGATACATCGTCCCATGTATAAAATCAATTGGACAAATCGAGGGAGAAAGCATGCACTGGAAATAAAATGCCCATTGTCCTTAGCAATCCGCGAACCAGCGAAAAATCCGATGGGGTGGTGTCGGATGAGGCTCCTAGTTTCCTCCGTTACTCCCGTCTGACTAAGGATTGATTCCACTGCTGCAATCATATTAACAGGTTTGGCGTCAGCCCTGCTGAATGAAGCTTCGTGCTGTAACATCTGCATCTGATACTTTGCCAGCACCTTTGACGACAGGTTGTGCACCAGTTTGTCGTTTCTGGGCAACGTTGGATCGAGCGGCTTTCGAAAGTAGTTTTCCAGTGCTGCGTCGCGTATCACTCTCTGTTCGCGGGCTCGTTCAGCCACCCTCTGCAGGCTCAGATTTGTACCGATCTCGCCCATGAACTCACAGCATCTGGCCTTTTCTCGGTCAATCCTCTAACGGCACTTGAGAAGTCTCGCGTAGCAATCTTGGAGGACCGTTCGGATCATCCTTCTGCCATGCTGAAATACTACTCAGCTCGCCAAATCCGTGTTAACTGGGGGCTTGTGTGGAACCCATTTCCGTAACACATTATTTTCGAGACACCTGTGCAGAAACCGGATCTGCGAATACGTGGAGGCCTCTCGAAGGGCGAAGCTTTCCCATCGCCGGGCCGATCGGAGCGCATCGCGCCCAAATACATTGCCAATAGAAGCGAAGAGGCGAGTCCCAGGAAACAGTCGTGAAGAAGGAGACACGATCTCTGGGACAAGAGCTTTATTAGCCTGACGTTTCGGGTTCCTGCTCGAACTCATCGTCCTATAAATACTGAAGCCCCTTGTGCATGAACCACTCCCATCTGCCTTTTGTCTGATGATGGGTTCGAGCAGGAATCAGAAACGTCAGGCTAATAAAGCTCTTGTCCCAGCGATCGGGTTCCCTTCTTCAAGACTGCTTACCAGGACTCGTCACTTTGCTTTTATTCTTCACAATGTTGACGAACACCTTGCTGTTGATGGTGTTCGTAGGGGACCGCCAGAGTGACCACTCTCCGGATTTAACAGCCATCCAAACTATTAGCCGTCTACAGTTCTTGAAAGTTGCCACCTGGGCAATGAACCTCTTTGCAGTAAATAGCTTCTCGTGTCTCAAATCATTTTAATAAACATAAATAACAACACTAAATGCATGACATACTTCTCACTCGAATTTCGACCACGGCATTTCATGAGTTAGACCACCTATTGTGCATATATATGGCGCATGATATAGGCAGAATGTTATTACCGACAAAGACAAGGGAGACTGGAATGGCCATTTCTTGCTTTTTAACCGTCGTTAGTCAGTCATACCCAACACCGAAGTGTGGAACACCTGGGGCTCGATTCCTTGACCTGTTAGTCAGAAGTCCAGTGCCTCTAACCACTGAGCCACGGATACGTCCTGTGGTTAGAGACGTTGGACTTCTAACTAACAGATCGCGGGATCGAGGCGCAGCTCTTCCACACTTTAGGTTGGATATGACTGGATGGCGTCGGTCAGTAAGCCATAAATGGCCATTCCAGTCTCCCCTGTCTTTGTCTGTAATAGCATTCTGCCTATATTATGCGCCGCTGTGCGGCTGCTGGTTGGGCTCGAGAGAGGGTCCTAAGGCACAACGGGGCGAGTGGGTCACGTAAAAACTATCCGTGAACGCCCTTCGACCATTATTTATACGCAAGCAATTATACATATATGGCAAATGTATTATATCGTACCCCCGACATGGGTACTAGTTAAAAGCCGGAGACTTAACCCTATGTCCCGTACTGAATAATTTCTGAAGGTATTCGTTTGATATACATATATATGCATTTGTATGAGCTGGGATATAAAATTCGCGACAGAATGGAGCCGTGGAAGTCCCAGCGCGATAAATAGAGGGTCAACTCCGTAAGAGACTTTGTTGAAAATCCGTCGCAGAAATTCACCTATCCGGCCCGCTACTACCAGCATCACCATCAACATTGTGAACCTAGTCTCACCTTGTCCCCGTTTTGGCTGCACTTTCGTAACACACGCTGGCTTTGTCGGCCAATTGAGTGTCCTTCGCACTCAAATCGGCGAACCAGTAACAGTGGAGCCCAGATCCACCCATTGTTTCTGGCTTACTCGTTCACACTGTTCCAGGTCATCCGGTCATCGTTGAGTCTATTTGACCTCGTGTGCCTCCACAAAAATCTTCACTAAAGCACGACAGTCCAGACCCAATCATTACCTTTTTTTCCTACATACCTGCGCGCACACACAAACCTATTCCGTAACACGCGCGTACACGATACCTCTCCGCTAAACATCATGTATCACTTAGGCAGCAAACATGCAATAAGCTTTGCAGCTGCAAATGGTGGGCGAAGGATCACGTGTAAGAACATGCACATCTCATTAGACTGAGAAGCATATCGTTCGGTCTGGTCTGGTTCGTGAAGTGAGGGCCAAATTGTGTATGACACGACGAGGATTCTGGCTGGCGGCCTTTGGTGTCGATGAGTTTACTACGGCCTATTCGTTCTCGAAAACATGCCTATTTGACGTCTTCAGCGCCTCTGTTTTTGGCTCCATGCGAACAATGGCCCATGTTTCGACCAATATGACCAACGGAAAGGATCGCTTGAAAGAGCAACTGGACAGTTTGACTGTCGTTAACGGCCATGTCAACCGTGTGCCCCACAGCAGTGTTGGCGCAGAGACGGTGGCTTGCGCGTGAGTTAGTTTATAGTAATAGTAAACTTGCATTGTATCCACAGCACACTCCCCTCCCTCATCCTCATGAGCCCAGTGCCAAGAAAAAGTGGAGAAAACTGAACGCGGCGTCGGACGGGCTAAACAGCCCATTCGCGCGTGCCTATCACACACAGTTCACGAATCTACATGATACTTCTCTGTTGTTTAACCCCAAAATTGTCTTATGGCAAAATTTTGCCCTTTCTTGTGTACAGCCCCAAAAAATTCGAGTGGATTCGCTTTAGTTATAAAGTCATATAGCTCTGAACAATTAACAGTTGTTAGAATAACAGGGCTAGCTTTGAGCCAAGCTATGAAAAAGGACTCTGTATCCGCAAAAACGTGGAAATAGCTTGTTTTCCTCCAGTGAGTGACCGATCTCAGGAAATGTTGGCCGAAATTCTGAAACTCATTCTCGATTAGGAAGAATTACTTAGGTTGGGCCGTGATACTGATTAGCAAGCAGCATGATTCTATAATGTTTCGGACTCACCAGGATGTCGGCTTTTAGATGCAACTCTTTTCGGCATCCTGTAAAGAGTGCACTTGGCAAGAAGTGTCTACTCAAGTAGCATGCATTTTCCATATTGATTTTCGACGGTCTTATAAATTTAAACATATTTTCTGGTAAAAAGCACTAAACTATGCTTTCTTTTTCTCATTTGGTCGAAAGCCCCGTCACCTGTGTATTTTATACGCAGAGAAAGGGTATATTTAGGTTTTGAAAAGGTTTCCAATTATGGGATTTCTTAAGATCGTACAGTGTCAATTAATACAGCATCGTACCTGTCCGGTTATCAATGTTCCTCATGAAATTTATGACGTAGTCCGCATCTATTGCAAAATTTTATGAACTCTATTTGGCATCTTCTTAAAGACATAGAGGAATGTATGATTTTCTTTACACAGAAAGCATAAACATTGTAGACTGAAATCACTAAGCGCTAATGCAACGGCTGATCTGGCCAAAAATTATTCGGATACTGGGAGACTTTTTCATAACCTAAATATACCCTTTCTCTGTGTATAAAATATAAAGGTGACGTGGGTTTCTACCAAATGAGCGAACGAAAGCCTATTTTAGTGCATGTTTACCAGAAAATATGTTCAAATTTATAAGATCATCGAAAATCAATGTGGAAAATGTATGCTACATAAGTAACCATTTCTTACCAAGTACAGTCTGTCCAGGAGGTCGAAAAAAGTGCATCAAAAAGCCGACATCCTGGTGAATCCGAAACATTATAGGATTATGCTGCTTGATAATCAGTATCACGGTCCGACCTAAGTAATCCTTCCTAATCGAGAATGAGTTTCGGAATTTTGGTCAACATTTCATGAGATCGGTCACTCGCAGTGGAAGTAATGAAGTAACTTCCACAGAAACATCATTCCGGGCCTTGTTCAATACGGTTTTTACTACTTTGCTCATGATTTCAGGACTTATTATAAAGTACTAAATTTCGCGAGACTTTTGATCTACCTACTGAGTTTTTAACTACCCCAGCTAACGGTTATTTGTCATGCGTGCTCCTTTGAATTAGTCGATAGCTTTAAAAGCGGACCAGCAGATAAGCCTTGGCAGCCCAGCTGAAAGAGCATTTTGCGCGAATTTGAGGTCAACGACTAAAGTTCCCTCCAGAATAAACATCTTCTGGCTATTGTGAATTTTGTAATTTGAAAGTAGGGTGAAGAGGATGCTTGAGACTCTGTTAAAAAACTTTCACGAGGTGTACAGACAAAGGTGTCTGGTCTCTCAGAAAAAAGATCAAAAATTGGTCTAAAGTGCTTGCCGTTGTCCTATCCCTTCGCCTATTCAAACAGTTGTATGAGGTTGTGTGCGAGACATTTTCCCGCGCTAGTTTTCTTTTCCCCATAATTGACAAAAGTGCCGCTTTTGTGAAGTTCAGCCAGTAGTCAACTATCTTAAACTCATCCAGTATTTGTCGTAGTTTACATTCAAGATCCTGGTTGGAAAGCCATTAATAGTATCTTACAAATGTCCTTAAGTTTTTAAGAGAGAACGCGTCTTTTCGACTTTTTATGCCATATGCGATGCTTATTTGCAGTTTTGTCTGTCTATGTAGCGAGGAATTTACCATTAAATGTCATAAATATAAACAGTATAAAACGTCAAAGTTGTAGGATTCTTTAGAACGTGCGCCCACCCTGTTCATGAGGGCTAACAGTTTGAAAAGTGCACCGACGCTTCCAAAACACGAGGCCTAGAGCATTCTGTTGCTTAAGTTTTGGGCCTCATTGCGTAGGTTTAGCGAAGTGTTTTTACTTTCCGGGTCCAAAATTCCATTCTTGCATATTGTATTCCGACTCACATACCAACAGGTGAGATTTAAAAATCTACTCATGTGGCCGTGAAGGTTATCGCCCACATAAGATTACTCTGAAAAATTTCATTTCCACGTGCTTTGCTGCAGCGCTGATAGTTTTCTTAAAAGTTTTTCCTCTTAATTTGTTAGTTCTTCTCAGAAAATGTTGGATGCCCCATTCTGCCATTTAACTTGCAATGTACTTTTCGTGGGATTACTTGCCTTACCTTTGTAAAGGCTCTTACCTTCCCGCAGCTGTTTGAAAAACAATCCATCTTGAACAGCACCTTGAGCAATGCTGAATTCTCTGTTATTGGTCTTATCCCACTTAGGAAAATGCTTCAAAAATCCGTTATCTGAAGTTCTCTAATTCCCGAACTATCGTTTTTCTCATACCTGTTTGTGAATGGTTGGAACCGAAACAGCTGAAGGAATGATCGTTTTGCTCTGAAGCCAGGATGTTAACTGAAGTAATTAAATTGAAACCCGCAAACTGACTGCTGTGTCACCTGAATGTGACCTATGATAAAATAAAAACGGATTTCACGAGAGACTTAAAACCAAAAACCAAAATCAAAATATCCGTCTCGTGATATCTTCGCGGAAGATAACTGAAGAGATAATTACATTTAGTGAAGCCCGATCTTTTTCTTTCGACGCCACAAGCAATTCTATCCTCCATTTGGTTTGGGCCTTTAGGAAAGCACACAGTAGGTTCTCTTGGACTGTAGTTAAAGGTAGGACGAAAGAAACCGTAAATTAATTACTGTCATTTGGTTAAAACTAGCCAAACAAGCAGAGTAGTATACGTATGTATTTTAACCACTTTGGTTGGGAAGTATATAGATGTCAGAACTAAATAAGGATCTATATTTGATTCAGTAAAAAGTCATCTTTTTGGACCATTTTCAAGTGTGATTACAATTGCTTATTAACATAATAGCTCGAGGACGCTCATTGTTTAACTAATTTTTATTCTCTGCTGCACGATGGAAATTACTTCAGTAATATTTTCCCCAATCGTCTTCAGATTTTTCGGGACCTTTAAGCGTCTTTCGCAGTCCTGGCAGGGGTTATTTCCTATAGAACTTGCGTTACAACACTACCTATGCCCAGTAATGACCAAATCGAAAATTTCTGAGAACGGGAGACTATGGTGACTGTAGGATGCTTTAAAAAGAATTCTGAAATTTCTTTAACTGTGCCCAAAGCGTTACACGTTCTTCCTTGACTATAACCGTCCTGCTCGGCTTTTTTCACTGGTCTTTTGATAATACGCAGTCCGTGGAACTAGTTTAACTTCCTCTCACCCAGCAACTCATTCTCCTTACGGTATTCAACAAAGAAGCAGAAGATGGGACTTTGTTCCGGAGAACTTTGATAATTTACAAATCTTTCGAACGATTGGCAGCATATACTTGATATTTGTTTCAGGTGGAAAGGCAGTTTAATATTATCAATTCTTGTTGCACTCCCACTTTTCCGAATCACTTATGTACTGGACACTTATGTGTGTTGAGTGACAAATCAGTTCTAAGGACCGTGTTTGTTTCCCGCCTTATACAACTTGAGGGAGGAAACGGCTTTATTTTGAAAGAATCATTAAAGATTTTTCGCCTAAAAATAGGTAACAATATACACCGATAAAAATGCAAATTCAACGATGTTTTATACGAGTCGATGCGAGCACTTTATGAGTCTGTGAAGATAAAAACCGACTTTTAAAACCCAGATACAATCACAAAGATTGCTATAGAGATACAAAGTGAACCTATAAATTGTGATTTTACTGGGTGGCTGCTTAATTATCCAAGGCATGCAAGGGAGCTGAAGTACGCGGTAGGCTATCGTGCCCAGTCTGTAATACAAAATTCAAGGTAATATTAATCCAGCCATTCATTTACCAACAGACAATCTGCATTTGGATTAAATTTGGTGCGTGGATTAAATTTATGATAACGTACACTGAAATCTGTCTCAACACGATGCACATGAACATATTCAATTAAACCAAAACTTCAGCAAAGGTAAATTTTGGGAAACTTTTCGACTGAATCTTCGGGTATTTTTACTGTAGATTGTTGTGAAACACAGTCAGAAAGACACCTAATTTAATGAAGGAAATGCTTTCACTGACTTCTTGTGGAAACCTGCGTTGACACAGTGACAGATTTCCTGATACCCAAGTTAATCAGCTGCTGTTTCGACACACGGCTATTACCGTGACTCTGGCCTGGGGGCTTTGCTACCTTTTCGTTAATGATTTATCCTCATTGTCATAATGTTCAGCATGACACAGAAGACCGTTATTTAAGAAGTCAAGTCCGGCAAGCGTACGCTTTTGATTATACATCATCAGGCCTATACAGCAACATAGGGGAGGGCTGAATAGCAAAAGTTAAACATCCAGTAAAGTCAGGGTGTAGGAGAGGGTTAAGGGACTTCATATGTCAGGGACCATATTCTAGTTCTGTCAGGGACTTAGGGAGGGGGAGGGGCAAGGACGCTGCGTCTGCCGTCGCAAGTATTCGCTGACGCAGGAATTGGAGTGTCTCCCGGTACTTTACAGATGACTCGGAATGCTTGGTTGACGTCAACCCGGTGGCCGCTGTCAGCCAAGTGAGTCACAATTGCGCCAAAGCTGGACTTCTCCTCATCTTGATTTAGCCAGGCAGGATGGTGCTCTTGCATTCGCTTGGATAGACGCCTAGTTGTTCGACCAATACAGCCTGCCACACAAGTCTTTCATAGTTGTTCGCACTTTGCAGTTCTAGGGTTTTTGTTCCCACATTGCCCGTCGAATCGAGCATTCCAAAGCTCGATACTTAAAACTCCAAAGAATAGAGCAGATCAGAGTTGTTTTACTTCAGGATTTCCGTTTATTATTGATTACAGCATCAATCTTTTGTAACCAAGTGTTCTGTTCGTTAAAAATGACGTCTAGTTGTTTCGTCAGCCGTTTTCGGGGTATGCTTTACTAAACGCGGCACAAAACTTGCCGCTCAGTAGAGCGCAGAGTGTTTCAAGATGACCTATCATACAGTATCAGGAAATTTGACCAACACATGTGCGTCGTATATATGAAATGATTAGAAATATGACAATAACACAGTCAATCTAGATAAAAAAAAAATCAGTAACTCTTGTGAGTCATTTAATGGTATTTCAGCCTTGTGGTACATCCCAGCCAACTTTTGGTTCCGGAATATATTTTCCAACATGCCATCAAGCTTTTGAAACTTATTTGAAAGACATGAATTAAAATCACACATAGCTGAAATTCTCGGAAATTCTAAATCCCATTTTATTTCGAGTTTTGATTAGCATTCTCAGCAAAATCAAAGGAGTCTGCAAAAATATCAAAACGGCTTAAAACCGGACTGAAAATAACGGTCAGAAATCATGCTAGACAGATCTGTGTACAGATCAAAGATTTTTTCCAGAATAAAAGAAATGAGATA
>CACRXP010000764.1:171987-184451 GCA_902702965.1 Spirometra erinaceieuropaei
TGAGGCAACCCCGTCACTAAGCGATAAAGTGCCGACATAATTTTTATTTACGTGTCCATTAGGTCGCACCATGAAGGTTTGAATTTATTAGGCAGCCTCTAATTTGTGTAAAAGCAGGTCAATTTGTAAATATTTTACAAAAAGTACTGTTTGGGTTGCCTGGCTTACTGAGGTGGATCTTTGTTGAATATTATGTTTGGGGTCTTCAAAGTAATCTTTCCTTTCCCATTTATTTCCCACAGCAAAGGCAAAAAATGGATTAGTCGGCCCTTGCTTCATCTACAACGCTAGTTAACCACACCGCTACCACAGACCTGTAGACATAGAACCCATTTCAGAAACATGTGTCTTACATTTTAGGCTTTGTTTTCGGATACGAAAGCAATCCGTCCGCCAGTCTGTCTCTCTAACAACAGGAAGAAAAATTTCAAAACTACGAGGAGGAACGTTGGGTTGCCTATAAATATCAGAAGAGTTTATGTGCTTGAAATGCCCTTGGAAACTAATGATATTCAATTAACAAGTCAAATTGGCGAACACATGTTTTCAGTAACTCTTCATCAGGCCAAAACGGTTACAAAGAAGTTTAAGTTATGCGAATTACATGACTTATAAATGATTCGGGGACAATTAACATCCACCGTTCCCACGCAACTCGCATGACGAGGCGTGCTATGGCGTGGTCGGCGTGTCGTGGTCATTGGGTTAAGGGGGCGAGGGAGAGGGGGCCATAGACTGTGAGTACGTCGGGTACCTTGTGCACACACCCTGGCATCAGGAGGTTTTGGGCGACGTTGGGGTCGGCGTCGGTATTCATTTTTGATTATTGAGTCGTTTTCGCTAAACTACCATCTTTAAGTTATCTACGGCTGAACTCCGATGCGAAATGCAGAATCCGTCAGCGTACTTCCCTTTTGCCTTCTGAACGATCAGTTTGTTATACTCAAGATGCGGTCGAGTTTAAAGTATTCAACGCTTTATTTATGTTGCGCATACGGCATGTGCAATTAAGTAAGCTAGTGTTACCACTCATGGCACATTCTTCAGAAACTTGACATTAAATTGCAAAAGAACGCAAATGCAGTGTTTAACGGAAGTTCTACGAACTTACTCATACAGACATCCCCAAAGTTAATCTGTCAGTATTACGAAACATTTTATACACCGTCCTACAGACCCTTCTACAACCAACGTAAGATATTAAAACTTCGTTTTATGATCTGGGCTTTCATCAGTACGAAAGTGAGCTGCCTGAAGTCAACACGTCCTCCTACTCTCGATAGCCAAAGCTAAATTTTGGTTGGCGGTTTACTTCGTAATTTTTGATTTAAAGTTGTCGCATAGGTAGGTATCGAGCAAATTCACCCACCATTTCTGCCCTCAGTAAGCACTGCTTAAGCATGAACGTTTTTATGCTAGCTCTTTCTGTTCCTAAGAAGTGCCACTGCGTAATTTTTCACCACAGATATTGCCATAAAACTGGATCGACATTGTGCAAAAGTTGGTTGCAAATAAACGCAGCAAAATAAACCTGCCAATAAAACAACAGAGACAAGAAACGACCCAAATTTTTTCAAAAATCTTCGAACATTGGATGATACTGAAAGTTGATTATTTAGATTATAGACCTAGATTTTAGCCCACATGTCATTACCCCGAGCAGACAAGACCATTAGGGTTGGCCGGCCTGATTTATAAGTGGCCATTTTTTATGACAGTCTTTGTTTACTTTCGTCTCTGAGGAAAACACTTGAATTACTGAAATTGCGCTCCTTGAAAAACAACATACGGACTTTTAGACCTCGAAAACATATCCTGCAGTCATTTCTTCCTCAAATAATTAAGTTGTTTGTAAGAAAATGCAATATTCAGAGCCCAGATAGAAGTTTCGGGCATTTGGTTCTATTCATTCTAATTAGACGCAGTTGGTTTTAATTTTCCGTGAATACCCAAACGCTAAAAACAAATGGTAAAATACATAAACTTGCGAAAATCGAAGGAAGATTTACTTTTGGTTAAAGCATTATCCCTGACCTTCTGGCTGATGCAAACTGATTTCATTGACATTTTGGCAGATTTTGAATAATTCATATTGGCTGCGCTAAAGCCTTCCCCTTACTGCGCGGGCTCGAATCCCACCGAGGCGCCGAGTTTTTCACAGTTGGGTCAATAAGAAGCAAACTGATTTCTCTAAACCAGTCCGATATAGCAGAAAAAACTTGCAGTACTCATCAAAACTCAAAATATAAGTTTTTATACAATTTCCAAAAAGTGCATTACTTCAGGGAGGTTTGGGCGCAGCTTAGCATTGAAGAATAATGCAAGTCATTTCGTAAATAGTAGTACTGCGAAATTGGGTCGAGTTCCACTTTAAGTCGCTACTAGGTCTAGCATTCGGAAACTAATGACTACTTATGTGGTTATTGTTTGGTGATTCCTTTCACCCATGTTCATCCGATCATAGTTATTTAAAAAATAGATTAAGACTTCTTACTTAGACTAGTCCCGGATTAAAGTAAGTTTTCTCCGAATTTTACAATAATTGTCCTTGTAGGCAAGGAATGTCTTCTAACTCCTAAACAGTACTAGCGCTCCAATCCACTTTTTAGTCTTTGTAAATGCATTTTATGTACTTTCTATGAAATAGACTTACCCGTCTCCTCAATCTTTAAGAAACAGCCCTCTGCAACTCATAACAGCTTACAAGGCATATGATTGACGTTGTTTTTCCATGAAGAAAACATAGGAAACTACTTCCATGTTTACACGAGCTCAACAGGAAAAAATTTAGACTATTTGTATATTCATTTTGCTAATGTCATCTTCACGATTCGCCAGAAAAAGGGTTAATCAAAAGTCAAATAGACATCATGCGTCAATTAATTTTGAGTCACTTCACATGTTTCCCAGTACCAAAGTTGTTTTTTGATCTCAAAACACATTTCAAGACTTCAATCTGCGTTTACTGACTTTTCTCATATGCATCTGCAATGAAGCACTCCACCGATTTAACCCCTGGCTGATTGACGAACAGCTGGTCATTGAGTCAGATGTTCGCATTCATTCCTACTGGTACAATAAGACAGAGGAATAGGAACTCGTTCTTTATATGAGTGGCCTTGTACTAAATGCCAGGAAGGGCATCCATTCGTCAATTCCGTCGAAATATGTTTTTCGCCTTTGTTAACGTCGGCTGCTTTAGCTGTATGCGTTTAAGTCCTTTGCCAATTAAATAATATTTAGTTAGATAGGCCTAAACTATAAAAAACTGGCAATTAAGCGCTGCCAAATTTCCATTTCTTAGCATTTCCAAATGTCGTCTTTTTGGTCGTCACTGTCTGATTGTCTTCTTTGAAGTATGCTTTTGAACTTTTAATTCAGCTGTCTTCGTCGCATTTATTAAGATAGGCCTTTCCTTTGATCCTAGAAAGGTGAATTCGGTCTTTATATTTGGAATATAATTTGAAGTGGCTGCAATGTGGCTTGGTTTTTCCTTTTTCAAGCTTTCTCTCCAAGCCTGGGTCAGGAACGGAATGCCACTTTGCCTGCCCTCTTAAAGGAATTCCACTTTTCCAGATTTAGAGAACCAAACACACTCGTAGTCAGGCCTCCTAGTCAAGCCTTTGCGGTCAAGAATTCGTGAAAGACAGTTATTCATGTTTGCGCGGTGCAAAGCAGTTTAAAGAAGATGATGGAAGTCATGAGTGGAAGGGGGGATAAGTAAATAAAATGAACTTGAAAATGATCACTTCAAAATATCTAGCAAAAAACTTCAACCAGTTACCGAAATCATGGTCAAGATGATAAAAATTGGCGAAAAAATAAGCACGCCTCATTTTTCTGCTGTATTTTAGGCTCATTGCGCGCCAGACGTCATGCCAAGGATTGGACGAGATGCCGCCGCAGCAATTAGATCGGAAGTAATTTAGGTGGAAAAATGATCAAGAATATAATTAGTGAAACTTTTGTAAATATTCCCGCACAAATAATGAACTGACACAGAGAAAAGTTTGCGAAGAGATGTCCTAAAATGCGGAAATGCTTTTTTTTCATGAGGCAGGGAAAGTGACAGGACAACAGGGAATGGCAAGAGAGAGAGAGAACGAAGGCATCTAGCAATAGGCAGATTTTGAACCGAGGGGTGTGATGAGCGCGCAACCCGCAAACGTGATCAGCAAGTACGCGAATTTTGTTAAAAAATATCCAAACGGCGGGGAAGACAAGGTGGCAGGAAGATAGCGGGGTCGGATCTTATTTCGTAGTCGCACCTACAGTAGACAAGCCCCAGCCTAACCCCTAATCCGAACCCCAACCTCTAACCCTAATTCCTGATAGGTACGGCCACGAAATAGGATCTTTCCAGATAGCGCAAAGATGGGAGGAAAAAACTGCCCTAACGTCCACCCCGGGCATTGTTAGGGTTAGATCTAAGACTAAAGTTAGGCTTAGGATAAAGTTATGATTAGGGTTACGATTATGATATGGGTAAAGATTGGGGTTACGCTTAGGGTTTGGGTTAACGTTAATGTTAGGGCTAGAATAGGAGCTCTTCCAGGGATTTAGCCCAAAGCCACCTGTTCTACAGAGAGACGTTTCTATTCTCACAGTCTCGCGGAGGGGGTGGTCAAATAACATATTACCACTGAATGTGATTCCATTAAGAGTATTGTCGAGTGATACAGGAAAAGGAGACGCCGCTTTCAAACATTCTGGAGTGCTTTCCGGATTTCTAGAACAAGAAGGTTTTTGACGGCCAGTATATGGCATTATCGATGTCTTACATTTAGTGACCGATCTGATGAGATGTTGGCTGAAATTCTGAAATGCGTTTTCGATTAGGAAGGATTACTTGGTTGCGGTTGTGATACTAATTATCGTGCAGCATAATCCTATAGCATTTCGGACTCGGTAGGATGTCAGCTTTCGAATACACTGCTCTTCAATCTCCCGTAGAAACCGTACTCGGTAAAAATGACTACATAAGTAGCATGCATTTTTGCCATTGATTTTCGATGGTCTTGTGAAGTTAAATATATCTTATAGCAACCATAAACAAAGATATGTTTTCTTTCAGACATTAAATAAAGAATCACGTCTTCTTTATATTTTATAGTCAAGAAGGGTGTATAATTCGGTTTTAAAAAGTTTCTAATTATGAGAGTTTTTAAGATCGCGCAATGTTCATTCACATGGCATCGTACCTGGCGGTTTACCACAGCTCCTCATAAAATGTACAACATAGTCAGTATCCACTGCAACATTTAATGAACTCTGTATGATATCTTTTTAATAGCATAGAAAAATATGTGATTTCCTTTACTCGGAACGCAAGCACCTTGTAGACTGAAATCACTAGGCGCTAATGCAGCGAATGATCAGTCTCCAAATTATCCGGCAATTAGAAAACTTTTTTAAAACCTAATCATACACCCTTCTTGACTATAAAATATAAAGAAGACGTGATTCTTTATTAAATGACTGAAAGAAAACATATCTTTGTTTATGGCTTCTATAAGATATATTTAAATTCGCAAGACCATCGAAAATCAATGGCAAAAATGCTACTTATGTAGTCATTTTTACCGAGTACGGTTTCTACGGGAGATTGAAGAGCAGTGTATTCCAAAGCTGACATCCCACCGAGTCCGAAATGCTATAGGATTATGCCGCACGATAATTAGTATCACAACCGCAACCAAGTAATCTTTCCTAATCGAAAACGCATTTCAAAATTTCAGCCAACATTTCATCAGATCGGTCACTCACCGTACTTAAGAAGACGGCGGCAATTTCCCATTTTAACAAGAACAACAAGAATGGTATCATCAACATACTTAACGCATAAGCAGTCGCTAGATCACCCCGGGTCACCGTTGTGAAAAAAAGGTGTGGAAGGGTAGGGTAGAAATTTAAAGTACTCCGGGTTTATAAGGATGAAGAATAAACCTACGACTGACAGACTAGACAAACTGAGTTCTAGAATAAAAATACTCTGCAAGCAAAGTTACAACCTGGCTGAAAGTGTCAACCTCACATGTGCTCCTGGGGGGCGGTGTGCAACAGAAGCAAAGACGAGGAGTAACAAAGTCAGAATAATGGTCAAAAAATGTCATTCCTACGCGTGACAGTTCTTATTTAGGCCTCTGAAGGCGCAGTGGGTGCCGAAAATCAGGGCATCAAATGTACGCGCCCGGTTTATGTACCAACCGTGGGAATGAGGGAAAATGGAAAACATGACCCAATAGTATCCGCGAAAACTTGCTCGGGGAAGTTTAGAAGAGCTTTTTAATGAGTATTTGGATATTATTGGTCATGAGGACGGTGACCACAATGATGATGACGATGATGAGACTACTGGAGGAGATAGACGAGGACGAAGAAGAAGGAGGAGACAATAAAGAGAATGAGAAGCTCCGTTCTCCTGGAAAGCAGTCTTACTTGAATGACGTTAACAACTCACACCAGGGTATGAGAAAATTACCCAAATCTGTCACTGAATACAATGCAGTGCCTTCTAAGGTCGCCGAGGCAATACTTTTTGAGGACAGCCATCCGATTTTAAAGGTAAGTCTTCTGCAGTCAGAGACTGTGTATATCAGTCTTTACACCTACCATAGCCAAACTCACTTCTACCGACATTCACAGATTCGATATACTTTTACTTATTGTCTTCAGTTCATCTCCTCTACCCCTCTCACACTGGCGCGAGCGCTGGTATTGTTATGCGCTCGGAAATTCCCTCTCCCCACCTACGAGCTTTTATCTCTTTTAAATGGGTCAGGCATACTGGTAAGTTGACTATTTATGCAGATTTATTCGTCTTATGGCGAATTACTTAAAACATTTGTCCTCGAAAGTGTCGTCCCCATTCGTTAAGTTGTTCTACCCCTGTCACATTTGAGGGAGTATGCAATTTGGATTTATATACTTAGTGGGAGTTCAATAGTTGTAGCTTTTTAATTTCCTTGGAAATTAAATGCGAACTTGGAGTAGATCAGTATATTTAAGGTCTATAGGCTCAGACCTAAGTTTTTATGTATGAATATTTGGGCCGAAGTCCATCAGCCACAGCGGATAACCGCGTAATATTCATTGAGTGCCTACAGGCAGCTAGTAATATACTTTAGGGCATTTTAGGGTACTGATATACTCCATGTTCGCAGTTGATTCCTAAGGAAATTAAAAAGCTACCATTTCCTAATTGGACCATCTACCAGGAATCAGACCAGGAATGCTGGGGGACCCAATGACGAGCCGAACCCCTCGCAGCTGTCATGCAGCGGCAAAATATCGGCGAAACACGCATGTATGGGCTTTTGGTTAGTACCTGTGCTGTTAATGTGGAATCACCTTACCCTAAAGTAAATTAGTTAGAATAATGTAACGATGTTTTTCCTATTAAGGTAATGAATAAAAAAGATGCAATTAGAATCTCATTGCTTGGAAAAATACCAATCGTATCCTTAAGTCGAGAGGTTGGAGGCCTAAATGAAAAAATAAAAACGGCAGGTAGAATAGAATGAAAGCGGACGTGTGCGGTTGAAGTTTAACAACGATCAGACGTAAATTGCCGTGGTACCATGGTCGATAGCGACAAATCCTTCAAAGCAAAATTCTTAAAGGCATAACTGGCAGGATAGCCGTTACCCTAGCGGGAGGCCTACAAACACTGCGAGAACCAACAGCAGAAACTGTCTGAGTGAGCTGGGTGTCCGCCGATGTCGCTCGAATCAACGCGATGTGCTCAGGCTTCTAAGCCAATCAGCGAAGGACAAAGTCCTGATCGCGTCCAGCTGTCGCTACGCCAAGGGACCGATTTACGCGTAGCGCAGGCATCCGTTGAGTCGTGTTCTGTTAATCGTAAGCGATGTTACACAAGGTGCCGCCACCGGTACCGTTCGCTGGTAGCCGATCTCGTCACTTCGTTTTCGCTGTTCTAGGTTGTACTTGACGGGTCACCACCTTAAATAATGACTGTTTAATTACGGATTTTGCCTCCCCCCTATACCCTTTGCGAATGAAGTTGACGAACCAAACAACGGCACTGTTTGACAGTTTTGGTCAGATATTGGTTCAGAAACACGTAAGCCTGTAGCGACTAAGCGGCGAGAGTAAGTGCTCTGAGCGCTACAATTATCAAGTCAAATTCCAGATCGGAAGGAGAAGACGGAAGGCACCAGAATCAGGGGTTTAGTGTGTACAGAACCCGGAGTTGCCCTCTCGGGCGGCCGTGGCCACTGGCGAGGCCAGGGCTGGTGTTGACTGCGTCCAGTCACGCCTGAGAGTCCTTGATGCAGTGGTGGCAGCCGCTTTTTAGGCTCTTGGGCCAAGCGCAAGTGGTCTCCAATCGGTGTGTGCTGCATTCGTCGAGGGATAGTGTCCCAGTGGCTTGTTTTGCTGGTTGCACGGGGTGGCGCGTTCAAGAGGCCGCATGGGCAGCTGCGACTGCGCGGACGCAGGTATGCCCGAGCTGTTGGTCGCGTGACTTCAGGTCACCTCGCCTGGAACGGCTCGCTGCAAGGGGTGAATGACCTTGAGGCAGCGAGGTCTTAAAAATGACGCCAGACTGGTCGTGATGGCTGCCCACTACAAGTCTCGATGAGTTTTTAACTTCCCATAAAATGGCCCTGGTATGCCTTCAGTATACTTACCAATCATAGCCTCGCACGAGTGTCATAACGAAATCCAAGGGACATAAGTGACGCCGAATGAAATGAAACGTCATGGGGGTTATGGGAGTTCAGCATTCTATGGGATCACCATCCAGCAAAATGTCGCGGACTAGACGTCCGGTGATCGAAGAAGGTAAAAGGTTGACACATATGTGAACAGGAGTATAGGCCAACTAAGAAGCAGTCTGATCCCTTGTCAGAACTAAACTTTCAGTCGGTCAGTACTAGAAAGTAATGGTGGGAGAAATGTGTCCCTGGACGAAACAAGATTACACCCTACCGGAGAACGTACACCGAAGAGCGACCAAGCTAGTCGGTGGATTAAGTAGCTTACCTTATGAGAGACTCCTGGAAAAGTTAAAAATATTTTCTCTCTCTTATAGACAATACAGAGGGTATATGATCATGACCTTTAGGATCTTCGGAGGGCTAGACTGTGCTCTTCAGTTTGGCGATTTCTTCGAACTGGCGCGGACGACAAATCTTCGAGGTCAGCAATACAGATTGAAGCTAAAATATGCCAAACTCGAATTGCGGCCCAAATTCTTCTCCCGCCGACTGGTTGAAGGATGGAATAAATTGCCAAACTCCGTTGTCTTAGCGGAAAACGTTGATACCTTCAAAGGATGACAAGATAAATTTATGCTTGGTGGTCAAATATTTACACGATATCAATAACTGGCATAACTGCTATGCAAATATCTGCGTGTTTTTTTCACACGTCTATCTGTAAATAGGGTTTTCCAAGGCTCTGCCTATATCCCTCATATATACTGAATTATAACGAAATGCTTCGCTACTAAACAGGTGCATTTCCATCTACTCGTTCAAACAGCTGTCGGATTTTCAAGACAGAGGCCGAAAACCAGCCTCTTCCCTAGCATTGCGGATCTCCGGTTCTCAATCTTATTGAATGTATCTGAAAATGGATGGGTCCGCATTCGCTACGACGATCCTATCAGAGCTACGGCTTCATCAGGGCCACGGACAGGTGCCTATTTGCCCTTGATATCTGACACGAGACTGAACCAGGTAGCTGCGTTCAATTTAAATCCTCAAAACCTTGGTAAGGTCCACCGTAAATTGCTGAGTAGAATAGCGATGAGAAGACAAATGCATCTCATTGCGGGACAGAATATGAAACTGTCATTTTACCCTGAGGGCAGGTGTCTCGCCGACATTCTGCCACAGCATGATAAACTTCTGAGGGATTTGGCTCATCAATGAGTCCCCAACGTTTCCCGCGTGCCTTCTGGTAGATACCCTAGTTTTAAAATTTCGATTTTTTAGCTTCTTCAGACAGTAAAACACTCATTTGCAACAACTCATTGGGAAAAAGCGCTATCAGCTTAGCTCGAGTAGACCAATAATGCTTGAATCTCAGAACTCAAGTATCGATCTACTGATGAGCCGAATCGTTCGCACTTGTTCAGAACATTGGCGAAATACGTGTCTGGACTTGTAACTAGTACTGATCCAGGCAGTATAGTACATCATGCAACACGTGTATGCTAGTGATTGACTGTTGACAATTTATGGATATTACTCAGTTATCGCACTGTGGCTGGTAGATTTCGACTTAAATATACATTTCAGATTCCAGATTCAGCATGTAGAACTCCATTTCGCATGATTTACTCCAGTTTAACCCGTAAGTTTCTGAGGCGAGTAGAAAAACTGCAAAAATATCAAATACTTTTCCATTGACCGATTAATTCCATCGTTTTAGCAGCCATCTTCGCAGGCTTTTCTACACATTTTATGATTGTATTTTGTTAGCGGCTTCCATTTACTTCTAATGGAAAACAATCGGTAAAAGTATTTTTCGTTGATCCATCTATAAATACCCAAGAATACGTAATGATCAAGTATTTGTTTCTTATGCCTTTCCAGGTGGCGGTTGAGTCAAGTCATCCTTTGTGTTCGTGTTTTCCCATGCTCCACTGAAACACTCATACTTCTTCCAGCCTTGCGGGATCATTAGCGCATACACAAAACCGATCATTTTCTGCCCAAAACAACTCGAGGCATCCACAAGAAAGCATGCATACGCAGGCAAAAATGAGGGCCAAGCTGAAAAATGGTACGAAAACACCTCACGATACATTTTCTAGGCCTCGATTTCGACAGAAATAGTTTGCTTATAGATATTTATGTCGCGGGTTAATGGGGCCTCGTCTTTCTACATAAACTGCATGTGCTTATCAAACAGAGCGTTGCGGAAATTGCGTTTTTCAATAGACAGACATCCATTCTGACGGCCAGCTACGTAAAAATGCCCTCCAGAAACGAGGAGCAGGCGGGCAGGTGGCTGTTATGGTGGTTGTTTTGTTCCAGTTCAGGTTAATTTGGCTGATCCAAAGTCTCCCTGGCAGCAACATATAGACTGCTTTCTGCAGTCTAGGTAGATAATGTGTAGTAGACAAATTGCAGCCTAAATCTGGTTATAAATTAACTTTACAGACAGCCAGGAGGCCGGAAATTCTGGCAGAATGGACAAACATGGATTCCCTGTCCCGACAAGTATTATGCAAGAATGTGTCAGGTTTATTTTCGCAATAAGAGGTGGAAGCTGAGTGAATAATAAAACCTGTACTTGGGGGATGTTCAGCCGTAGAATAACTGAAAATAAATTGGGTTCGAACAATAAAATATTCACGTCGAACATCAAGATCATTTGAAATTGCCCAGGGTAGATAGTGTGCCTTTCCATATTCAAATGAGACTCATAATTAAATGAGAATCTTATAACTAGAGGTTTAATTTATTCTGGCTTCTCCACTGAATTAAACTGAAAGTGGGCTTTAGAGGTTTAATAGATCGTTCCCAAACTTGCACTATTTCGCGTAGACTGATTTGCAAAGAACTTCATTTTACCTAGTGAGAAGCTGAATGCACTTTTAATTTCAAAATTCAATTCCGAATTTTCTCCTGCGCAAGACTGGAATCTTTTACAAGCTGAGATATCAGATTTAATTTACTGTGCCTTTCCATATCGGGAATATTCCGAAATTCCTTTAAACTCATGTATCCATCTGGCGACATTAATTTGCATTTATTACTTTTCAAGCGATTATTTTTATTCGGAAATAGTAGAGAAATAGAAAGCAGGTACACCGCAGTTAGCATCAGGGTCGCAATTTTATGAATTTGTTTCAGTCATAGTTGCTGACATTGCGCTCTTAGAAATATAAAATGTTCCAGAAGATCAGTTCCAGAAGCTTTATGTTTCCATTCGTTACATTTCCGCATTCAGTTCCCTGTTGACCATAAGTACCAGCCAAGGTTCATCACAGAAAAACGTTGCAGATACATTTCTGCTGTTCCCCGTCAGTAATGCCATTCAAACTGTTGACAGACTGCTCATCGATATAAGTGAATTGGATATAGTCAGCGGCAAGCAGACATCGGGAAAAGCAAATGGTAATTATGGTAGCAATCCCTTCAATGATTACGTGTAGGTCTTTCAGTGTACCATAATTTACTATGTTATTCGCTTACTGCACATAGGATAACGTCAGAGAGTCCCTTCGATTATTACACAACGGACTGCATTCTTTTCGAACTTCTCCTTGGGGCTCTCAAAAAAAAGTTTTTACATGTCGCTTTCAGGAGTTAATATACTTAAAAAAGCCCCTGATCTTAATTAGACAGAGCCACGCTCTTTAGACCATTCTTCTTTCCATCTGGCTTAATTTGGCACGACTAGACACTGCTGTCAATGTCCACGAGGGAAGTAGAGGCCATTTGTTTCTTCTCATATGAACTGTAGACTGTCTTTGGGACATTGCT
>CACRXP010000764.1:184900-196331 GCA_902702965.1 Spirometra erinaceieuropaei
GATGTTTTTCCGAAACTGTTAATGTTTTGCTCGTTCAACTTCTAAGTTACGTGTGCGCAGAAGCTAGACCACACGAAAAGTAATGTTCTTTATGCTGAAAACTGGAAATGACTATTGGATGGTAGTCATTTTTCCCAAAAGACAAAATAATTTCGGCCAGTTTAAGCAAGGGATTACCTGTGTGAATTAGTACTGCCCTTAAAGGCACTAAACCTCATAGATTTGCTAATCAAACTTCTATAAATTGATAAAACGTCTGCTTATTTTGAAATAACATGTCAGCAAATTGATTCCCAGGTTAACATCGGGCACAAAATAAATTTTCAAGTGCGGCAAGGTCCGTTTAATTAAGTTCTTGAGAGTTAATCAATCTCCTCTCAAAGAAAAACACTCTCAGATGAGCAACCCAAGTCTGAGACAGGTATTAGCACAGGAAATTGCCTAAATATACTGTAACGTCTATTTCTGCTCAAATTTATGGACACTTTGTTTGATACAATTCCCTAGACACATTTTCTGTACAAGAATAGGACGTCTTCCGGAAGAGGCTGGAGGAGAGAGCGGAATGCGAAACGTTTAAGGCGTCTGAAAATTCTCATCTCAGTTTCTGTCATCAGGTTTCATGAGATAGGTCACGTACTGTATATCAAAAACCGTACGACGGTAATTTTCAGTTCGATGACGTTCACGTATTGCGCGCTCTCAAAACGGAATCGGAAGACTGATTTGGATACTCCCATGTCCACTAGAATTCAAAATACTTTGGCGTGATTTTGAATCATATCCGTTCATCCCAAAAAGTAAAATTCAGTCACTCTACCATGTGTTCCCACGAGCCATTCCTCCTCCTTAAACTGACATCCTTGAATTCTCAACTGTGGCAGCTTGAGTTCACGTCCAGTATTTGGAGGCTGCTCCGTTGATTTTAGCTCCTATTTGTAATATAGGCTTTAACGCATTCGCCAAAATAATTTGGATCGAACATAATGCGGCTTACTACACCTCGTAGGTCAGATTATATTTGGTTTTCAACCTATTACAGACGTCGGCTGCCCAACCTCCTTTTCCCAGGTCTTAGTGCAAATATGCTTTTTTAACGAACACAGACCAAGAAAGAGTTCCGAGAGTGGTCTTATCAAGGAGTCAAGGAGTCATCCGTAAGTACCTTCAATAAGGTATGGTTTTGGCGACTGAAAACTTTTGTAGAATCGTCTTTAGAGTAGAAAACTCGATCGGTCCTTAAACATCTATCCCGTACACTACTTGATGTATTAACGAGCCGCCGTCTTTCTAGAACAAGAAGTCGTAACTGTTTTTATTGTGTGCAGAACGAGGATTGGTGGGAGGGGAAGAGCTAAGGATTTAATGCCTGTTTCTATGTCGTTGAGATCCTACTCGCACATTGAATCAGTTTTGTTTCAGGGCGAACCTATCTACTCCACCCACTGCAAAACTGAATCCTAGTTAATTTCCTGCGTCTAATCAAGATTGCTTTTTATTTTAACCTTAATAGAGTATTCATCTGACGGTACTGAACTCAAAACAAGTCCACTTTTATTGGCCTGAAGTTGAATAGGAATTTGCACGGAGTATTTGGCTTTTCTTCCCGAAAAGCAGATTAAATTGGCATGAAGAACTGAGTTTCTGATTTCAGAAGTTTACCTTAAATATTTCATGCAAATGACGGATGAAGCAAAGGCCCTCTACAATAAACAAAGTCTTACTATAAATGGCAGTGTCTTGGATGGCTGTTGTGAATTAATGCGATTTTGGCATAAAACGCATCTCTCACACTACTTAGCTTGTGTGCAAACCTTAAACCACATTTGCCAGTTTGGCAAAGTTACGCTAATTTCCTGTAATCCCCAAAACTCTAAAACAGTCGTCTTCGGCAAAATGACTTGGTTAGTTTGCCCTTTAAAGGCACAGGAGTTGCAGATTTTGAAAAACGTCTGCAATTAAACATTTGAAGATACGCCCGACACAGTTAATGACCTTCCTATATAGATCATGTAAGGGTCGATATGGTTCAAAACTGGAGATCAGTGGTAGAGAGCGGCAGTGAAATTGGCTTCTGTTGTTAGCATTTTATGCAATTCTGCATTACTCAGTGTAGTTTGCTGTCAAAATTTCTCACACAACTTCTGGCTTGCACCACTAGCCACCGTGGCCTTACCACGATCCACAGAAAAAAATATGGTTTTTCAGGTTTTCTATCTGTTTACTCTGTGTGGCTTTTTCTCCGTTACCAGGGAAATATGGGACAATATTTGGCCGTAGGCAAACAAGTGATGATAAGTGAAGAGTAGTTCTATAAAACTTTTTTGCCCATAGCTACAAGAAAGTTTTTATTAACCTAAAGTGAAACTCGAACTCCTACCAAAGGCCTGTAGTTTCAGAAGCCTATGCCTGCCTCCGCCTACCACCTTGCTTCCAATTGAGTCATATCTGGATGGCAGTATCCGCGGAGTCACTTTAATCAAAATGTGTCCCTTGGCCTCGTCTATATTAACTTTGCTGAATTTTTCCCTCAGCATTCTGTCAATCAAAAAGAATTCCCGAAGAAGACAAAGAGGACCGGCATCATTAGATTTAGTTGTTTTCGGTCATGCGGTCCGAAGTTGATGTGTCGTTCGCGAAGAATCAAAATAAGAGCTCCAAAGCAAAACAGGGTCAGATGTGGTTATGCAGCCCCCCCTGAAGTAAACAAATCCCAGCCATCTGTAATACGGGACCGGTGGTAATAGGGGTTTTTACAGGCAGGGCTGGGGAACGCACATGAGACGAGGCCGAGTAGTTGTATGCAAAAGAAAAGCTATTAGGAATGCGCTGTTGTTCTTTAAGTCCATCAGAAATAGTTACTCTAACCTCTAACCCTAACCCATAACCCTAGTCCCTAACCCTAACCTCTGGCCGTAAATCTTAGTCCTAACCACTAACCCTAACCCATAACCCCAACCCCAACAGTACACTATCCATCAGATAGAGTTACATGGCCATATCTTACCCAAAACAGTACAGCCGCAATCCACCCTGCAGTCATACCGAGCCTGTGAACTCCATTATCAATAGATTTGGCCTTCTAGTTTCTACCATATACTTTAGGACAGCGAAAATGCCACATCACTTTTGACCTTCAACCGACTAAAATTTAACCATTGGCTGTATCTTTGACTTTTTCGTCTTGGCTACTAAATTCAGCCATTTTCTACCTATTTAAGGCCACCACGTTCCGAAAATAACTGTCCTGTCCGCAGCAAAGGAGCCTCGTCGGTCGGATGTGGATTCGTGGCCCCACTTGAAGTAAAAAAACCCAAGTCACCTCTAATACGGGACCGGCTATAATAGCGGTTTTTACAGGTGGAACCGGAGAACGCAAAACCGACGAACTCAAGTAGTTGTATGTGGAAGAAAAGCTATTGGGAGTGCGTGCTTTTACTTTAAACGGTTGAAAAATAGTTGCGCTAACTCACAGCCCTAAGCACTAACTATAACCCCTAATCCTAAACCCTTACCCCTAATCATAACCACTAACCCTTATCTCCGACTCAGACAGTATTTTGTCCATCAAGTGGGGCTACGAAACCACAACTTACCGCCTCTTCCTCGGGGAAAAATGCCACTAAATCAGATTTTGCGTCAGCTTTGCTTGTTTCTACAAAGTCTCTTTTCCTCTTACCTGTAATTCCAGCTGGTGTGTACTGGAGTAACGGACGAAGGCTAGAATCCTTCTTCATAAATGCTGACGTTCATTAAAATGTCCGGTTCTCTACATTCCATATCATGTTAAAGTTAGGCTTTGAACTAACCTTGTCGCTAAACGATCCACTACGGACTTGTTGTGGTGAACGCCCCTCTACCGATTGAGCATCTATCCGGTCTTGTTACTAAAGAGCAAAAACTAATTAATTTATGTGGGGTGTGGTAATTTGGCAATATTTAACAGAAAATACTATTTGAGTTATCCGACGTATTGACGTAGACATCTGCTGGATACCGTCTGGAGTCTACCGACATTGTTCATTCCCTTTACATTATTTCTCAAAACAACGATTTTAGTTTAGTTGATGGTATTCGTTAGTTAGCCCCACCATAACCACAGCCCCAGTAACCTGAGACTTGAACAGGTTTGCAGATCAAAACGAAGCCCCTCCCTCCTCCCATTCGGTCTCGTAGGCAGGACCGGCTGTCGAACTCGAAGATGTCTTCATGTTTACTGGCGATCATTGTACACGAAAGGAGCATTGAATCACCATAGTAGAGAATTCGGCGTATACTTTTATTAGAGGAGGGGGACACGGCTGACGGAGAAAAGAAAAGATTAAAAAACTGCAGTATCCTTTATAAAATAATTGGCTTGCTAGGAACGCCTCCCTCCTTGCCAAAGCTGTCTTTGAATTTTTTTCCCTTGAACTTTTTCCTCTTTCTTCACTTCATCAGCCTTGGATGACGGTGGTTCTCAGCCCAAGCACTAAAGTTACGGGCTTATAACACAACCTGAAGACACTATGTAATCTGCGGTGCGCACTGAATGAAGATGACTGCAGATTCATCGGGGAGACCGGGTGGAAGCTATAGGCTCAACTCCAGAATGCAAATTAATGGCATGAGAGAAAAAAGAAGAAGAAAGAGAAGGAGCATCCGTTTGGGTTTTCAGATGCAACGAGTTTAGGCAAAGGTGTCTCGGGAAACATGCGTCTTGCGTCCTAGGCGTTGCTCTTCGATCCAAAAGCAATACTTCGTCGAGTCTCTCTCCTCCTGAGCAATAGCGAGGATGATCACAATCCCACATAACGAAACATTTGTCCGTATGCGAATACCTAAACAAAGTTGCGCGTCGGAATATCTTTAAAATTTAGCGTCATTGCCTCTAGATTAGTGTATGCCCTTCACTGAGCAATCGTCTTTGAGATATTTTGATCAGAAATACAAAGTGGAACTCATTGTATTTATTCCACCCTGCAATCAGGATAGCTCAGTGGAAGACAATCCCATGTGGTATTTCACTTGGCAAGTCGAAACTCAAAGAGCATGAGACAATGGGTTAACAGACAAATGTTAACCGAGTTTCCAAATCCGACCAAGCTTAAACCCTGTGTCCGTCCCGCCTCTATGTGAATTATCGTTGAACGATGTCGGAATAAAGCTAAAACTGACTGTCGCAATCTTCCCTGTTTTTATAAGTCACGGTTCTCTGACGAACCGGTTCGGAACTTCAGTTGACCAATAAATTCCTGCTAACGTTGGCGGATTCGCCAGATAAATTTGTGCCATTTCAGTTTTTCTTGCAGCCAAACCCCTAAGCCCTGCCAATGCTCCAAAATTGGCTAACCAATACACAATCAGAAACAGCCGCGGGCTACATCATAATAAACACACTGCAAAAGTAGGCAGTAGTTAAAACTCTCCCTGGATTTTGAAAAAGGAATTTCGGTTAGTTGATAAGAACTAGCTTCTAGAAGCGTAGTGGTGAACTTAAACACGTAATTGCACGCAGAACAACGGTAGTAATAGTGAGTGTCAATTATCCCCGCGATCTTCCAAAACAAAAGCTGCAACTATGAACACTACCGATAAAAGCACACTAAAGTAGCTGAGTCTTGCAACGTATACCTCTACGAACAAGAGTAGTTAACTTGGTAATAATATTTCACAAGCTGACGACACATTAGCTATAGTCGCGGTTTCTGATTTGCCCTTGTGCTAACACAACAAACGCACGACTATTCAAATCATTTAGAGATCGCTGAACTCAACGCATAGGCATGATTTCCAAAGCAGAATTTCTAGTCGGCAGGTATCTTACAGTAGGTGAGTTAACTCATGAAATATCAACCGAACTCCGAAATGCGTTTTCGTTTCCAAAAGATCAATAAGGTATGGTTTCACAACTAGTCATCGTACAGCATAATTATATAATAATTTGATTACCCCAGGATGCTGGCTTTTGAGTGAACTCCTTACTGGCTTTATGCAGAAACTATACTCTGTAAAAAAGGACTACTTAAGTAGCGTGAATTTTTCTCATTGATTTTCGATGCCCTTAAAAATTCAATTATATTTCGTGAAGAGCGTGTATAAAAATATTTATTCCTTTGCTTATTCGGTAAAAAATTACATCTTTTTCCATTTTTATACTGCAGAGGCAAGATATTTTGTGAACGGCCATTTCACGGTATTAAAAATATCTCACAATTGGAAACTGTTTAAAACCAAATTATGCCCTTCTTTCGAGTATAAAATCGGAAGAAGACCTTATTTTTTACTGTATGAGTGAAAGAATGAATATTTTATATGCGTTCTTTTTCATGAAATATAATTCACTTTTAAGGTATCGAAAATCAATGAGAAAAATGCATGTCACGTAAGAAGTCATTTTTTACAGAGTGAATTTTTACATGCGGCCGGGAAGACGTTCATTCAAAAGCCGACATCCTGGGGTAATCGAATTCTAATAGAGTTACACTGCATGATGAGTAGTTTTACAAACCTACTTAATTATTCTTTTCGAAACGAAAATGCATTTCGAAATTTCGTTTGACATTTCATGTGTTAGCCTACCTACAGTATGTCCATACCCGCGGTTATTAAACTCATTGGTATAACTGTTTCACAGATAGGGATTTCTTTTCAGTCAGTTACTGCACTCAAGTCGCCACGATTCCATCTTGCAAATTGCATCGGATGAAGAACGAAAAGATAGGTAAAGTCACCCAAAAACACTAACCCGTTAAGTGTCAAGACCGACGGCCCAAGTGTACTATTGTGTATACCGTTTAGGTGACTGAATGGAAAAAGTATGCAGAATCTGTTACATTGTAGGAGAGGTCGCAGATAAATAGCAATATGTATAACGCTTCGTATAGTGTGCATGCAGTCATCACTAACGTTCGTAAGACAAGTATCAATCAGCGACAACCAGCTCTCGCTCCTCACTCACCTCCGGCCGCCAGGGCTGACCAGCAAAACACGGTTGCGCTTATAGTTTCTACGCGGACATCCGCATTTATTTTTCATTTTGCTTTTCTGTGTCCCTGTCCTCATTTTTGTCATCGCAAACATAAACGAATTCTGACGTGACTCCGTGAAACAATGTGTTTGTCATTTTGGAATTGACACCTGAACACGTTCCTCGGTGTGCAAAACAAGGAGTTTGGCTGAGTTTAAAGTTTTTTTCCATTTAATGGGGTATAGACCCTTTGAAAACTACTTGGAGGAAATATCTCCAAGCTTTTGCTACGTCTCAACTCTTTTAAAATACATTCTATGTGACGGTTGGGGCTAGAAAGCATTCCTATGTACTTTTACAACTGCGCACATAGGTCCGCTTTCCCGCCGTTGTTGATATTGGTAGAATCCGCCAAACTTACCCCCAGTCCAACTTTCTTCCTCAAATTCATGCACCATGAAGGATTGATTAATGACCACTATCCGCTTTTTCGCTTTTTATCGAACATTTTTGCATTTTTTAGAAAACCAGTATTGCGTTTTCTGCGTTTTTGCTTTTTTCAAACACCAGACATCTTGCAAAAAGTAATAAAAGTACATAAATTACGCACGAAGAATAAAAAATATACGAGCCTTATATGCAAGATCTCGTTTGCAGGGCGTGTGTTTAACAGCTTTTCCAACTGCATTATATAACCTAACCCATGAAATCTGACGGCGGAAATTTGAATGATCATTTTGGGACATCAAAAATGTTTGGAATTGCGTATATCTGTCCATTCCGTTTCGGAAGATATCCACTTTTTCTCCAGAATAAGTTTTTAAGCAATTCCGTCAGATATTTTTTTAAAAATTTGAGTTTAAATCCACGTTGCATTATATACAGGCAATTTTCTGTGCTAGTAACCGTCCAGACTAGGTTTGTGCATCAGCCCTTGTTTGTCTACGTGAAGGTAGTAATCTAAACTGGAAACAGACCGAACTAAATCTCGCCCGCTTTTGAATTAGTTCTTTGCTCCGCGTAATCAAGTGAAGCAGGATGCGAACAGCCGAGTTGTTTTTCACAAAACAGACCTTTTTTCCGTTTTAAAAACTCAGATGCGCAAATCTGTTCTATATTTGCCGTAAAAAGACACAATAATGGCTGCAGCATTTCTTTGCTTTAACGCGTCAGCATTTTTCATGCTTTTGCGAATATCCCACGATAAACGTCAAAAAGCCCACCTCCAGAACATATGGTAGGATTATTTTGTGTCGTATATTTTCTTTTGGCGAGCAATTTGGAAAGTGAACTGGCACAACATCAAGATTTTTAGTGACTTTTCATATTTATATAGTCACCCAATGGAGCACTTGTACTCGTATAACGAGGTCTAAGAGTAGACAAAGATAACAAAAATGGCCCTAACTTGAAGAGAAATATGAGTTTTAGTCTGCGTCAGAAGATATCTTTGGTAAGTCTAGGGAAGGCAAAAAGCAATCCCATCTTTTGCTGGACTTCGTTTTGAAAAAAATGAATTAGGTGAATATTCGTCAACAAAATACCATAGTAAGGCCTTTAATAAAGAGAGGGCTTATTGTAGAAGGATTGTCAGTTGATCGGAAACGTGATCCGTTCAGATCCTTATTTTAAACATCTCTTTTTTGCTGGCAATGGAGTTTCATGTTTGATGAGCCTGCGAGTACGACCTAAACGGCCATCTGCATGTGAAGAAACACCCGAAATCTCATTGCTTTGGTAAATAATTTCAGGAAATATTTTATTCTAAAGGTTTTGATAGCCAAACTATAGAATCTGTCTTTTAGCGCAACCGATCGAAAACCGCAATCCATTCACAAGGACATTCCGTAACTCAGCGGACTCCGCCCCGCCAAAATCTATATGGTAATTATACTAAAGAAATGTTTTCTTGGTACACAGAGAAACGTATGCTTACAGTTGCCTCTGTTAATCCTAGTAGAAATTATTAGCCAATGGTCTGCCTCTCCACATGTGATCTTATGGAAAATCTCATTTCTGTGACGTCCCTGTCAGCAAAATCACGTGGGATCCTCCTTTTTAATCAACCGCATCTCGGATAACGCAAACAGAGATTAATTAGTTTAATTTTCACAATAAGCTCTTGATACACATGAACAAACGTTATGCGCTTAACGTTCCGTACTTCACATGACACCAGTTGGTTGAGGAAATGTAATGCAAATACATGCAGGTAACGGTTTTTGACGGATTATTGGGCTTGTCCATTTTATTTGCCTAGTTATTTGCACGAAAATCGAGGTTGCCCATTTTCGCGTTTCCGTCATTTTCGGCTTTGAGGTATCTTGCTCTGGGTGTGGATTTAAAGCAGAAGTGGACAGCATAATTTGCTGGTTTCCCATAAGAATATGTGTAGAGGCCAAAATCCATATTTTACTAATTTTCTACCAGTAAAATGGAGATAACGACACTGTCTGTCTTAAGGCAACCTTGCCTAAATGTGGTAACCCAGCATATTTTTTCCCAAACTACATTAACCCTTTGTGATTAAAATTGGCTGAACGAACGGTTCCAAGCAACGGTTAGGATGCACAACTGAAAGGAATTGCCATATAGCCAAACGCTTATCTAGCAGACTTCTTAAGTCTGTTTCATTTCAAAGGGCGAATGGGGTCGTACCATTGCACGCCACCTCCAATTTTGTTTATGAATTCACATGCGCTTGAAGATGCAAGTACATTGGGTTACGCAAAAGGCGACTGGCAGCAAGGTCTGTTGGGCATTTGCCAAAATGGCTTTTAGAACAGGAAGATAGAATGACTTGTTCTCCTATCACAAAACACCGCCTTCCTAGCGGTCACTCCATTGACCACAAAACAACATTCCGAATGCTTGTTCGAGCACGAACAACTCGAACATCGTGCGATCTTGAATTAGTTTACATGCGCAGGGAGAAACTAGACCTGCGCAAACTATTAGACCATGTGATTTGCCCAAACTTGTTCGAGTAATCTCCATTCCTTTGGTCTACACAACCTTCTTTGTGTGGTAGCTTTCCTCCTTTTCTTTCCCTTATAGCCCTTTTAGGTTACACTGTTCAGCGACTGAACTGTGTGCACTGAACAATGACCTCGATTTTGTCGCATTTTTACTGTACAAATTCAACTTGCTGTACGCATCTCACTTGCCATCTGTGTAATGCAGCGACGGATAACAGTTTATAAGTCGTCTTAAAATGTGTGTGCCACTAAATTCTCCTATTTATGCCTGTTCGAAAATCCAATTTTTTGTGAAGATTATTGCTTATAACCAAGTAAATGGTATTTTGGATTTTTATTTAGCTGAGGGCCATTAATCATTATTTTGGGTGATTTGGTAGATGCACTTGGACTCGTCTCCGACTGACCAGAGATTTTTCGTTAATTTTGGCATATTTTATGAGCTAAGTCACCTACTACACATCGACAGATATGGCCATTCGTTCTTTTCATAATGCTCTGGACCAGACCTCATGTTAATGGAGCTGTGATGGCGGTCAACTAGTAAGTGCAACATGGTACTAACACGAACGACGAAACCTTACTAATTTTCCCTGTTTTGGTCGGTAAACTTCCCAAAGACCGGTGGCTTTCCACCGTTCCGGGCTGGAATTGTGCCTGTCGGTTGATTTGCAGTCGTTGGGTGACAGCGTTTGGAGTCCTGGAGAATCACTGCCGGGCGTTTTTAAAGCACCACCGCTGAGTGCCTTAACCTCACTTTTTTCTGATGCGAAAGAAGCATTTTGCTTTAATGTCGGATACAATTCAACAAGGCGACTGTGTGCGTAACTTACTCGTCTTCATCCTGTAATTATCCTAATACTACTCAGCGTTCAGCCCATCAACCGTTTTGGGGAATTCAAGTCTTTTGAGGGTTCGTCACTCGTGCGGACCTATATGCCTTAAAGGCACCTCCCCCATTAGGAAGACCTCTGCCAAAAACAAATCGTAAGAGGGGCGGGACCACTAATAAAACCGTTACGTCGCCAGAACACTTTGGTTACTCATATATCCCTTCCAGCGTGCTACTTAAGGACGACTTACTTGACGTCTGAACGGCTTCTTGGGATCACAGTTGGACTCCCTAAAATTGAATTTGTCCTTCAACTATGCGAATACTGAGTTTTCACCCTCGATTTAGCACTTAAAGTCTCAGATTTTACTGTTGCACAAAAGAGACGACAAACTTCCCAAAACCTTTCTATGCATCTTTCTATACCAACACCCAATTCCTATGTAATAATGGTGAAAGTTTGCTCTAAAACGATCTCATGTGGAATATCTTCTTCGGATGGGTGTGGCTGATATGAATCACTATGTACTTTTCTGGCGAATTATTCATAGAAGCGATGCTGAATGTTAGAACGGTTCATTGTCAATTAACTCGTTAAATTGAGATGAGCGCTCAGGGCGTCTCCTTCATTTTCTGAAATGATGCAGCAGTAATGCAGAATATGATCGATTT
>CACRXP010000764.1:196412-208609 GCA_902702965.1 Spirometra erinaceieuropaei
GTAAGAACGATCGGTGAGCGCCCAATAGCATTGTATATTCCCGATCGAAACCGACAGGGCAACGGGCTCGTGGCCCAGTGGTTAGTAGCGTGGATTTCTAACTAACAGGTCGCGAGTTCGAGCCTCGGATGTTCCGCACTTCGGGTTTGGGGATGACTACCTGACGACGGCTAATAAGTCAGAAATGGCCATTCCAGTCTCCCTTATCTTTGTCGGTAATACCATTCTACACGCAACATTATCCCTCATAAAATCAATCTGGAGAACGTGGCCACTACTTTCTTCACTTCGGTCGTCGTTGTCGTGGGCAGCCACGCAGCGATGTCGCTTTGATAAGCAATGAAACTGCCTGAATGTTCGTTTCACCTGAGTCGTCCTAGTGCCGCTTCCAACTCCAACAATCGTCATATATGTCAGTTCGGCCGTCTTGACCGATTATGTCCTCTGTGTGCTCCACTACAGGGCGAAAAGAGGCGAGCTGACTTGCGCGTGATTCCCTTTATAGTGATAGGGCACTTTCACAACATCTACCGCGCTCTCTCTCCCTCACTCACCTGGGCCCGGTGTCCAGACATAAATAAAAGGACCTGAGACGGGGAGGGGGCAGGTAGTTGGCAAGGCCGAACCGCACACAGGCGCACCATTACACCCCCTGGTCCTCAACAATCACTTGGCCAGGACGTCAACCAACAAAAACAATAACAAGAGCGACGGCGGCGCGGCCGGAGCCGCCCCTAGGCATGTCGCGACACCCGGCTCGTATCCCACAGATTGGGAGCGCCACAAATGCCACATTGAGAAGAAGCCGCTTCAGCCTGACTCTCAGCCCACCAATCCGCCACCTCACACAAACACACAACACTGGGCTGACTGCGAACTCTAAATTATTCCGTCAGTTGGCAGCCTTCCAAGCCATGGCTTTTATCGCACCTTGATATCTTCAAGCGCGTCAGATTCGTATAATGAGCAAAATGCGCTGAGTCCTCAACCACACTCTCTTTTCCTATTCCCAGGTCTAAGCCACTGTCCGAGCTGGTCAAACGTCTGGTGTGGAGAGTGAGAGCAGTGACTGACACAACTAGGGAGCTCGTCTGCACATGCCAAATGCACGATCTGGGTTCTCAGACGCACACACCAGCATTTCACACACACCTAGGTTCGTCAGTCTTTGTGCAATGGATTCGCAGGTGGCCGACCAGGCCGACGTGTCAGGTGAATGTGCGATCGCAATGAGAACAGGTTGAGACCGAGTCCACATCGCTGGAGGTGGGGGTAGTGATGATGGATGTGTTGGTGGTTGACGGGGCGTCAGGAGACTTTCGGTCAGTGGTGTGGTGGCAGAGGAGGCTGTGTTCGTCATCACCGGGGTTATTGTTTCAGAGATAATGGAGGTGGCAGTGCTGCACGGGCATTCGGAGCAACGGTGGTGAGGGTGGACGCCGTCGTGGTCGTCGTGGAGGTTGCAGCAGGGGCAGTCGTGGAGGCAGCAGTTGCGGTCGTCAGGTGGTCGGTGCATTGCCTCTTTTTAACATGGGTTGAACGTTTAATCTCTACTCGTGAAAAATTCGCGCGTCATGCGCCTCGGACAGTTCGCGATTGGCACCTATTCTTCGCACAATAGGCAGCAACATACGAACAATGATGTTTTCTCCACAGACGCATGCAAGACGCATTGACGCATTGACTCCACCTGGCTTCACAGTCTTCGGTTCGGTGACAGAACTTGTCCTACAGGAGCTAACAAAGACTGCCTTCATCCAGTATACACCAGTCTTTTGACGCCTTTACGTTTGCGATGCTTTTGTTATTGTCAGGAAGAACATCCTACAACGTTTTCATAACGTTATCAAGGCAATTTTCCCTGACACACAATGCATGCGGGAAGAAACGCAGGAGAAGCAGTTGTCCTTCCTTGATGTGCTTATCAGTCAAAGTCCTAACGGTGAACTTGGGACGACCGTGTACAGGAAGGCAATGAACATCATGTGGCTTTTCAGTTCTCAGAAGAACCATACGGTGGCTCATAAAAGAAACTCTGTGAGAACGCTCTTCAAACTAATTCAAACTCACTGCCGTAACCAGGCGGAAAAAGACTGTTCTGTTGCTGTTGTTATCTCTGACGATAGACTCTGCACGAGTTCGTAAGCACAGATTAATAAATGACTACTTTCTACCTTATACATGCACTTAAGACCTGAAAAATCACATGCATTTTTTAGAACTGTTCTACTTCTGCCTGATGGTAACCAACAGACTGCCAACATTCGCCTCGCGTAAGCACCAAAATAAGCTCTCACAAGTCTTCATTCCATCTACAGGTTACCAGTCACGAAAAGAAAGAAGCCATTGGTCTAGTCTATTCTGACCATCTTTTTTGATGTTAAACATGTTACTATGTGTTCCTTTCCTACCCAACCAACCCTCCCCCCACCACCACCACCACCACGCCACCCCAACCAATTCTTGTTAGCCTTAGTGTCGTTCTCTCTCTTTGAATAGTACCGGTTACTTTGCCTACCCAAAGGAAATGACTTTTCTCCTGCTTGCTCTTCCTGTCACACTGACGGCACTAGGGTACACATGAGATGAAACGCATCCAAACACAAATTATGAGGTGATGCTAGGTAGTAACTTCTAACAGTTTACCACGGCTGCAAGCTACATTCAGCAAGGTCTAACTAGCACTGCTCCATACTCACGGCGGGTAGAAAGAAGGAGAGAGAGGGGGAGGGGAAGAATTAAAACGGTGCGCCAGCAATCTGCAGGCAATAAAAAGAGCTACGGAAAGAAGATATAGTTGGGCGCCTAATCAAATCTTACAGGATTCGTCGTTTACGCATGTGCCCTGGCGTATGACGGGGCGGTTCCACGCCAGTGACAGCCTAACGCCAATTATGCCCAAACCAGTGCTTCTCGACAGACATCCTACGGTGCACTTTTAGGCAGGTGGCATTGAAAGAATGAGAAACATCCCATATAATCTTGCGTTCTATAATGACACGCAAGCTTTCTTATGGCTATCTACACAAACACCAACGCCAAGTGCAGCTGGAAAAACCACGAAATCCGTAGTGCTCGACTGCCTTTAATGCTTAGAAAAAGTATGTTATTCGTCCCAGAGAAGATGGGCAAGAGACCACTTTTTGCAGTCTTCTTTCAAAAAGTTGATCCTCCTCAAAACTCACATGAGCCCCCTTGTCACTCCACCGGGTCAGTGGTCCACCCGGCATAATCGTTTATGACCATTTTCAGAAAACTGTCTAAGGGGATGGGGACAGTCGGTAGTACAATGTGCCTACAGGTGTCCGAGAAGCCCTATTCTAGTCCTAAATGTACTCTAACGGTACGGACAATTGGGGATATGTTGAGTTACGGTTGCAGGGTTGGTTCCAAAGTCAGTGTTAGATGGGCACGAAGGCGTTGATTTAAGACGAGTTGGGCCCAGAAAGCTCAGGTATAATGCGGCCGATCATTTTAGCGTTACGTTCGTTGCTGCAGTAGATTCGCTGATGTCTCGCAAGATGCATTCGAATCATCAAGACACGTCTGCAATGGAAGCAAGTGGGACGGACTATCCCTCAGGGCCTCTGACTTGCTGTTATACTGCTCAACCTATACAGCAGACCATCAAGCTTGCCGATTCGGCGCACTAGCTTGCCAATAGTCCTGGTCGACTCTGAGACCTCATATCAAAGTTTTCAGGGTGTCCTTTTGACGCTGTATCCTCTTCCATGTCTATGTGTGCCCGTTGATATATCGTCGCTGTTACAGCATTCTCTCATGACTCGACACTGAATCTTCTCTGGCACTACAAAGATGCCAGAAATGCCGGTCGACTAGGTGGCCTGGGTGCCAGGATAGTCTGTTTCCAGAGTCCTCGAATACATCCGAGTTGGGAGTGTTGGATTCTTCTTGCTTGTCAATGACAGACAGCACATATGCCAGTAGAAGCGAAGAGACGAGTCCCAAGAAGCAGTCTTGAAGAAGGAGGCCCGACCGCTGGGACAAGAGTTTTATTAGTCTGACGTTTCGGTTTCCTGCTCGAACCCATCATCCAATAAGCACTGCAGCCCCTTGTGCATGACCCACCCGTATCTGCTTTTGTATCTGATGATGCGTTAGAGCAGGAATCCGAAGCGTCAGGCTAATAAATCTCTTGTCCCAGCGATCTTGCCTCCTTCTTCAAGACAGCACATGTATTCGCGCAGCACGATTTTCCACGTCTTCAGATTAATGTTAGGGAATAGTTCGTGGCGGCGCCACACAGGATCTTGTAACCTGTCGCATGACTGATTACCTTTTTGAATCTGGACTGCGATTTTGTCGTCGATCGCAATACGTCCCCCTGGTAGACGAATTTGTCCACAGCAGTAAGACGATGGTCATTGGCAGGACTGTCCGGTCCATGTACTCCCAAAATAAGGTTAATCGACACATAGCGCCTTTTCATTCCTCTAGAGTATTTGTATCCATAGGCGAAACGGTACAAATCGCGCTATACGTCTGCTTCTGTCGTCTCTCTAAGTGTGTAGTATCCGCTGAAGGATAATGAATTTCGTTTCTACAATCTCTTTCAGATATGTTTATGCATCTAAGTTTACAGAGTTTCCCCCTCAGTTCGACAGTTTACTTTGACGCCTAGACGCTTTTTCATTTAATCCTGTGGACAGTGTGGAGGGCTGGGCCGTGTATGCAACTCTCACTACTCTATTTGGCACACCGAAGTCAACCGAGTGTGATCCGTCGTCGACGGCTATGGTATGTGCACCGTCGGGGATTCTCCTCTTTAGGATTGCGAACATGTTTGGGCCGTCACGCCTTTTCAGAGTTTTTCAGGCTACATATCTGCCCATGATACTGGAAACTTCTGCGAAATCAAGGAAAGAAGTACAGAGATTTTTCTGCACTTTTGGAATGTTGGTTTGTGGTTGTCGGAAGGCTAAGATCAGTTTTAGGGATCCTCGGTCTCAGCGGAATCAACATTATGCCTGCGACCAGTGGGCAGTCTCGATCGACTGCTGTGGTTTGTGATAAATCAAGATATGCTTTGAGTTCGATTTGGGAGAATTTATCCAGCGCCTATCCGCAAATCAAGGGTGGATGTCTGAGGCCACCCCGAAGACACTGTAGCTGCTGGTCCACGATGTCATATCGTTTCCAAAGGTTTTTTCGTCTAAGCCAAACAATGACGATGTTTGGGTGGGTTGTGGGTCATAAATCGTCTTGATGGCCACGAGGGAAGGTTTCTTTTCCTTGTAGTTCAAGCAGGGACTCTGCAAATTCTTAGTCTACGCCTGCACTTATCGGCTGTGGTTTTGTCTGCTGGAGTGTTTGCACTCTCGACGAGGTTCATTCCTACCGAAAAGCGTAAACAAGCTTATCTCGCCATCATTTTTCAGTTTGCCTCGCAACCCAGTCTATGTGCGCCTCAACTCATGCTGGCTCAACTCTACCAAAAGAATCAGACCACACAAAGAGAAAGTCCGCGTAGAACGGGGCAACAAACTGGCAGCCACGGGGAGGACGACTTTCACACTACCCAGACAGGGGCATACATGAGTACGACGCAGACAGATGGCCGCCGGAGAGCCCAGTTTAACCGATCAGTAATATGAAGATCTTGCCCCACGAACGCATAGTTAGTACCCCACGCGCCCAGACAAACGGCCTAGTAGCACAAATGGCCGCCATTGAACCGCGAAGCTAACAAAGGGTAGAGATAGGCTCCTTCCCGGTAGCCGCCCCACAGTGGGCGCGCTGGTCACGTGAGCCCCAGGCCAAGCGGACATGAGCGCGACGGTGGCATCTGTTGACAGCCGCGGGCCAGTACGCAGTATTTTGAAGATGCTGAAAGAGCTCTTGGGTGGTGCACAAAATGAGAGCTCCACCTAGTTTTGTAACCCTTTCGGAAATTTACGGACAGCTATGGTTCCAAGCCACCCTGAGTGGCGTCCTGTTTCAGTTAACTGGTCGGCATTTGAAGAATCTGTAAAGATTCCCTTTTTATAACCTTGTCAGTGCTGACAGCAGTTGTGTGACAGCTGTTAGGGGACAGTTAAGTATGGAAAAGATAGTGGCTTTACCACATCTGTCCACTCGTAAATATCCTCCAGAAAGTTTTTTGTCTTTCCTACGGTACCAATTCCGGCCATTTCGCAATTGCCGTCGTCCTCTTAGGAATCATCTTGCTGCACTGGAAGGAGTATTGAATACATTATCAGGAATGCCAACCTAATGGTTTAAAGGGCCTTCCCTTTGTTACTCCACGATTACTGCGTAGCATGTTTGTTATTGTATCTCGGTCCGCTAGCTCGCACATAAAGGAAACGCTTTCTGCTTTTAAATACTCGTCAGAAAAATGCTGAAGTTCTTCGTCGGCGAAGGCATCTTTGGTGCAGATGTGGATTTAGAAATACGACGTCTTTATATTTTAGCTGACTTATAGTAGAACAGTTTGGGAGACTCGGAAAGGTTATACTTATGCAGGAAAGAAATACGACCAGCCTATCCTTACAATGCCAAGCACCAAAACCAGCATAATAACTGATGAGTTGTCTCCAACCCCTTCTTACTAATAACAGCATGCTCCAGTCCCGCTTGTGGTGTTCGAAACCCTTTTTTGCCTCCACAACGGGAACGCCGAAAAAACACAAAACACCCACCAGCATAACCATTAGCAGCAATGCAAACTCAATTCCAGCATGTCTCCGCTGCCAGCGTACATTTTAATTACACATTAGTCTGGTCGGTCACATGCAACTACATCGCGATGCGACTGAAAAATCCATCCCATGAACTCAAACCAATACAGACCATGCTCGTCTTACCTGTCTGCTCGGTCCCAGACGTCTATGAGCCTGTTCATTCATATGTGGATGCACAACAATAGTCATAAAAACCGCACAATTCGGCCCTCCCACCACCACCACCACCACTACACTGAGCCCGTACATGGGATGTGTGCAAACATCTTGGCTTCCAACACAATAGCACAAATAACTCAAGCGACAGTCCTTCAATACAGATTGTCGTCGTCATAATGTGGGACAAAACTTCGTAGGCGGTCATGAGTATCTCTTGCTTGTGTGAGCTCTACCTTTTTAGCGATGTCTAGTTCTTGTGGATTGGCGGACTATAGCGTAGGTGGTACGGCGGAAATCCACGCGCCACGTCAACCATCGTACCTAATTGGAGATCACTCCTCGTGTTTTGAACTTTCCCTCGGTGCGGAGTCTGGGGGAAGGAAAAAGGCCAATCTATGTCGGTTCCTTGCCCTGCGTCGTAGAGTTGTTTTCAGCTATTGCGATGCTCGTTTACTTTTGGCTGTGAAGTCTGACAGCTGATGGGACAGACCCAAGTTCATCAAACGCTCATTCCTATTTTCGCCCTCAGTTTTATTCCCTCCTTATTAGTGATTTGCGATTTCCATCTAAAGTTCGCTTTATATGTGGCGAGAGACATATATGTTCGTGGCTTCGCCGCACGGAGGCTCGCTCACCGAGCCCACCACTGCGTCCGCACCTGCCATCGCCATCTTGGTTTCCTCATGCGATTTGAGCATGGTGAGTATGATCGGGCCGAATAATGGTAGATGTCGGGCAAATCTGCCCAGTTATATGTCTAATTCATGTTCCGGCCTCCTCTGTGCTCACTCAGAGACGATGGTGTTTTTAATTATTTGTGTTGGGGGAAGTAGCATCCGTAACGGTAGCGTTAGTAGTACTGGCTATACTAACAGTGGAAGGGGTAGTAGTAGTAGTAGTAGTAGTAGTAGTAGTAGTAGTAGTAGTAGTAGTAGTAGTAATAGTAGTAGTAGTAGTAGTAGTAGTAGTAGTAGTAGTAATAGTAGTAGTAGTAGTAGTAGTAGTAGTAGTAGTAGTAGTAGTAGTAGTAGTAGTAGTAGTAGTAGTAGTAGTAGTAGTAGTAGTAGTAGTAGTAGTAGTAGTAGTAGTAGTAGTAGTAGTAGTAGTAGTAGTAGTAGTAGTAGTAGTAGTAGTAGTAGTAAACGTTCCCGAAATTGTAACGATCCCGTCTAACGCGAGTAGTAATCAACGAGGCCCAACAGGATAAGAAGGACTAGTCACTATTTTACTGACCGACATATGTACAAAAAGAAACTAAGGGAAGAGTCCTAATTAAAAAAATAAACTGAATCTGGGGGGATTGTGCACAGGGGCGACTTGGAGCACTGGGATCCAGCGGAGAAGGCGACAGGGGTTCCTCGTCCGGAGAGCGGCGACCGGCCACGGAGGTTGTTGGGGGCTAATCCTCGCCCGTATTCATAGCTTTTCCAGAGAGGGAGTCGACAAGGTTGGGTCCGCCATTGTTGATTGGTTGAGGGTAGGTCGAGGGTGGAAAGTTAAACAAACTTAAGCCAGGGCTATCTTGCTTAATTTTAGCGTAATAATAATTTATTATATGCATACTTTTCGTGAGAGGCCAAACTGCGACTAAGTGCCTGGCGTATAAATATGGAAAAGTTCGGCGGGCGCGCTTTCTAGAACCTTCTCCAAGATGGCGGCCGCACGTGGTCGGGCCTTCTAGAACTTCCTACAGTAGTAGTAGTAGTAGTAGTAGTAGTAGTAGTAGTAGTAGTAGTAGTAGTAGTAGTAGTAGTAGTAGTAGTAGTAGTAGTAGTAGTAGTAGTAGTAGTAGTAGTAGTAGTAGTAGTAGTAGTAGTAGTAGTAGTAGTAGTAGTAGTAGTAGTAGTAGTAAATCAGATCCGATCCGGTCAATCAAAGAGCCCCGCTATGATACCCGACGCCATCTTCTACTGGTGTCTGTCTAAGCCTAGCCGGGACGACGCTAACAACAATCGTACTCCTTTCCACATCCACCGAAGTGAGTTGTAGGATTTTTCGAAAAGATTTAGTCACAGACACGTAGCGAACCTACCAGGATGTATTTTTCACAAGTAGCCTGAGTGTTCACTGTTTCATGTGCTAGTGACGCAGGGTCAAAGGCGGCGGGACATTCCTAATTCGTATTAAACGTCCTCTCTGCCTCCCACATAAGTTCACACGCGAGTCGAACAATTATGGCTAAAGTTAGTCTCCACTTTATAACTGGCATATTGATGAAAAACGGTCGGGGGCGATACCTGCAGAAAACATGCCAAAATATAATTTGCTTCCCACCGCTTCGCCCGTTCCGACTGCGAGCGACAAATATTACCCTCTTTGTTCTCGTAAAGATCTCGACCGTCCCGTTAATCACAGGAGTCGTGATTCTTGACTTCCGGGACGGCATGTATACTTAGATTACATGACCTAACTCATAATATCGCTCCCCAAAGAGGACATGGAACGTAAGAAAGCAATTTACTTCTGCGTAAAGAAACAAAACTGTATAGTAGGAGTTACAGATGATGACGGGAGGATTGTCTTGGCTGATAGCTCCGATTCTTTCGTGAGATAGAACCGCCGTTGGCCACACTCTGAATCAGGATTGGTAAGACAATTGCGTTCTTACTCCATTCTATAGGTTTGCTTCTTCCCACTGACGTTGAACACTGAGTGAGCGTGTCAGAGTTTCAAACCGTTCGTGTGAAGGTAATTTGGCAACCTCAAGTCTAACGGTAAGGGGCTGCAGAAACTCTCAGGCTAGAGCGAGGAACTTGGCGTCAAACTCCTTGACAATGGAGTAATGCCGCTGGTTTTCGTTTCAAGAGCAAAACACAGTGCATGAACAGGTTTTAGCAGGTTAACCTAGGACAATGTGCCATACGAAAATAATCTGTTCTCAGAATAAAGAGACTACGAACTCCCACAGAACGACTATCAAACTCAAGCAGTATTACCTTTTGCTCTGCCATCGGCAAAGCGATTTTGGTTCGTTATGTGGTGCAGCCTGCAAAATTCAACTTACCGAAGCTTTTAAGTGTCGATCTTGTACGTCACCGAGTACTGCTTCCGAACTCCTCGTTGCTCGCAACTAAGCTAAGTTTTAGTAATATCCTATGGGCACACTAAACACGACTGCAATCCAACAGATCAAGGAGTTCGTGTAATTATTGAAGTACTAACCTTTCGCCAGTGAATATGCACTTAAAATTTCCGAGACACTTACTGAACCACTGGCTCATAATGGTGACATTCACCCTGCTCTGAGAAACCAAGAGAAGCCTTCTCTAGCGTATTCATTTCAAACGTCAGCCCCAACCGTTTGAAGTCAGTGGTTTGAATAACTCGGTCCATTTTTGGCTTAACTATTTGAGTTGAACACGAGGATCTCATGTTTCCTGATAATACTTAATGGCTACTGAGGTCCCCCCTTAGGCATCATCTTCGCTCTTTTCGGGGTTCCCGAACATTAAATGACAGTGGCTGGCAGTACTAACTTATTTTCTTAGGCTGCAAGAGTCCTCAATGGTTTTTCGTTCGTCCGTGTATTTCAGCATCTAGTGAAAATATAGGTTGTCGTAAAATTAATTCGGTTTCGACCCCTTATGTTGGTATTTCTGTTAACGATGTTAATTTTGACGTCAAGGAAAGTTGGACATAGTCAGAGATACCAGAAGCTATGAGACTCATTTTAGACCCTAGAAGTCTTAGAGTCCTGGCGTCGGTCATCGCAGGGATTCTACTACTTGCACTCGATATCGTGAAGAGAGCTCAGTCAACAGAAAAGCCGGCTTCGAGTCATTCGAGTTTACTCTTGTTATTTGGATGCGGCTTACTGAGAAGTTGAGAGGGGGGGGGGGCACGCGTCCAAACAAAAAACGATCAGACATTAAGACCTGTACTCGGGGCTTTCTTAGAGGGTACGATGGATAAAATGCATAAGCAGCACATCCAGACCCGTGTTGATGTGTCAGCACCTGTGTTTATCTTCTCTGTCTCGCCTGACCGCATCTCCGCGACGGCCTCACACACCGGCGCGCACGCCAGGAATCCGTCTAATTACCACTGGCGTGCCGATCGCCACTGGCATCGGTGACTCATCTCGCTGCAGACTCCGTGTCACTCGTCCGGGCGGACGCAGGCTTCTCGATTGGTTGAGCCATAGCGACCTACACGCCAAGGCCAAACACTTACGCATGCAGCACACGTGCGTCTGAGTGCTCAATCGCTGACAGCTACGCCAACTGCCAGCACACTCTGCCACAGCAAAGTTCGTCCTACCAATTTGGCCTCCCTAACTTCTGCTTTGTTGTGTCTGATTGTCGAATTTCACATCCCGATACCCTGGCGACCCTTAGGAACGCCGGCCGTCCTAATCCCAGCGTTAGGTGAGGTCAGGTGCTGACAATAGGCCTTTCCGACCAGTGACAGTGCATTTTTGCACCCTACAAGGAACTCTGCCGGTAAACTGGCTCGCTTGGCCCCAAACTGCGCTAGTTGCAGCTTTGCTTTTCCCTTATTTCCTCCGTACTATCCGAAGACCCATATAGCAAAGAAAACTTAAGATTTTACCACTTCAACAATAGGCGGTCGGCTCCTCCTCCCGAGGTTCATCAAGACCATCTTATTATCAAGTCCGGTCAATTTAGAAGACGTGATCGTTGGAACAAGAATTTTATTGGCCTGCCGTTTCAGATTCTCATTCGAACTCATCATTCGCGACTGTCTCTGACGATGGCCTTGAGTGAGAGTCCGAAACGTCAGGCCAATACACTTATTGTCGCAGCGGTCGCTTCTTCTTCTGGCTTGCTTCATGGAATTCGCCTATTCGTTTTTATCGCCAGACAATTTATACATTACATCCCATTACGGGCATTGCGTGCAGGTACCATACCACATTTGGTATCAGAACTCCGCGCCGCATCTCCTCCTGCTATTTCACTTCCACACAGGGGCAGTTGAGGAAACAGTAAGACCCGAAGGTCAATGTAATCAGTCGCCCTGGCAACTCAACTAGCAGTTGCACACACTAAGTCTGCAACAGCAGGAGAAACAGACTTATGCTCATAGGGACTGATACCGAAAACTGTTGTTTCTTCAATCGCGGCCGCCAACTCATCTTCCGTCAACACCTTTTGTTTCCGTTCGCCCTCACTTGACCGCCGACTCCGTCGTCCATTCCCCTGGTTATTTTTATTGGCTGGCGTTGCCTGTTCTATCCTTTGTCAGGACTTACTGTCCTTGATGCACTTTTCAACTGCCGGAAATCTTGCCCGTGACAAAATTCTGCCTGGTATGCCCACTTCTCCAGATGCTTTTCAACTAATCCGGCACCAACCATCCCAGTATCGATCT
>CACRXP010000764.1:212401-223128 GCA_902702965.1 Spirometra erinaceieuropaei
CCAACTAAAGACGAAGTAGGTTTTTGGGCAAAATGCGAAAAGTTTGTGAGGTGCCCAGTGTTGAGTGGAGGCCGAGTCTTGTCGTGTGCCCCGTCAAGTCTCTTGCGCAGAACTTCGTGCGTCAATCTTGGTGGTGAACAACGATGTCACATCGAAAGTGACCATGCTTTAGTCCGGTTGTATCCTCCGACCTCGGATGTCTATGGGAAATTGAGAGACTGATTGGACTGAGATAACCGAATTGCCTTGGAGGAAGTTCAGTTTTGGGTACAGTCGCTTCGTCAAATTATAGGCAGGACTGCTTTCTAGGGCAAAGATTGGTCGTAATAGGACATTTGGTTTGTGGATTTTTGGTGAATCATGGGATAGGGCCAAACCAGTGTCGGTTGTCTTTATTTGGCGTTATTTATTCCCCCAGATCACACTTTGCGCGGGCATTCTCTAAGTAGTTTAGCCGGCCGATATATTACTGCTTTATCTTGTGAATTACATGTTGGTGTGTAAAAGTCTTTGCCATCAAGAAGAGCCTCAGCTTTCTTATTGTAGTCTTCTGGGTCGATCGCGACAGTCGTTCACTCCTTCTAAGCGAACAGAATGATGATTTGTTGGTTTCTCCTCAGCTCCTTCATAGTTTTTTGACTCACTTTGCGAACCTCATTGAGTTGGTCTCTGTGCCACTAGCAAAGAATGTTTTTTGTCGTCGGTTGTTTCAGTTCACACAAGCAAATCTCCAAGCTTATCTGCAATGGAATCAACTGGGTCGGCATCTGTGGTGTAGAAATGAGCTTCATGCTGTAGCACTTGCAGTTTTTGCTCTTTTAGCTGCTTAGATGAGAGGTCGTTGACCAAATTCGAGCTGCCGTGTGTCTGCTGGCTTCAACCTAATTTTGCGTTACAAAAATTCTTTCTTCTCCGTTAGTCTGCGACGTGCCAGTACGGATAACGGTTTCCCCAAGGTTCTCGGAAATAGAATAACCGAGAATCCGGACATGCTCCCTTTTATTTAGCTCAAGTTTAGACTTGTATTTCGTTACATGCCGGTGGTAGTCGTCTGTCAGCTTAATAAACCGTCTCACAATTTTTCTGCCCGAAGCCGTGCTACCGGGAGCCCTATATCCTAGAACTGGGGGCGTCAATGCGTCTTGCATGCATCTGTGGAGAAAACATCATTGTTCGTATGTTGCTGCCTATTGTGCGAAGAATAGGTGCCAATCGCGAACTGTCCGATGCGCATGGCGCACGAATTTTTCACGAGTAGAGATTAAAAGTTCAACCCATGTTAAAAAGAGGCAATGCACTAACCGCCTGACGATCGCAACTGCTGCCTCCATGACTGCCCCTGCTGCAACCTCCACGTCGACCACGACGGCGCCCATCCTCACCACCGTTTATCCGAATGCCCGTGCAGCACTGCCACCTCCATTATCTCTGAAACAATAACCCCGGTGATGACGAACACAGCCTCCTCTGCCGCCACACTACCGACCGAAACTCTCCAGACGCCCCGTCAACCACCAACACATCCATCATCAATACCCCCACTTCTAGCGATGTGGACTCGGTCTCAACCTGTTCTCATTGCGATCGCACATCCATCCCACACGTCGGTCTGGTCGGCCACTTGCGAATCCACCGCACAGACACTGTCGAACCAGTGCCTGGAGTATCCACATGCACTCGGCATGCAAAGGACATATGGTAATGGCAATTGAGAGCTCAAATGCAATACTGCTGATCAACCGGCGTGTGGTGGGAATACACCAAACGGTCTTGACTCGATTCTCCACTTTCAGAGATGTACAGGATCAACATTCGCCCCAGTCCCACCGCACCACACAATGGCACTCCAAATGGTCTATTGTCAAAGGGGCCCTTTTGTGGCTGAACTTTCGCAGTGCCTATCCAAATGCCATAGTCCGCCCATCAACATAATTCCTGAAGAGGGCCAGACGATCCTGTTGACCCTCGCTCCCCCCAGGATCTGTCAGCTGAAACCATCGAGCTACTTCTGGAGAGCAAATGCGATGAAACAGAGACCCTTCGATCGCGTTAGAGTCATCCAACTTTCCTGGCCTTCAGTCACACAACGTACCCCACATTTGACAAAACAATTCTGGAGTCGGCGAGGGGCAGGTCGGTGGGTACACCAATTTCTGCATTTACTGTCCGGACGGCCTCGCGACAGTTGAAGCCACCTGTTCTCTTATACTACAGACCAGAAGAATAGGAAGACTTCTAGTGCACTGGGAATTTTCGCAGAGCGTCAACTCTATTATAGTTGGGGAATGCGCTAATTTATCATAGAAGTGAGTTCCCTGATGGCGATCGCACTCTCATTTCCCTCTTCAACGCACCAATCCACAGTCCGAACTGGTCAGTCATCCGGTATTGGAATTAGACGCAGTGACTGACAGAGCTACAACAACCCGTTAACGCGCGCGCCACAGGCGCTCTGGTCTGGCACCAGGTGCCACTAAAGAACACACTTCCCACTGACATGAGGGTTGCATGTTTTATGCAATTGTCGCGTGATGTAGGGCGGGTGTGTGTGTTGTCCAGGGGTTGATGGGTTCTCGATCAGTGGAATTATCTGTAAGGTAAGCAAGACCTCCGCAATCGCCATTGAGGAGTAACAAGTTAGTCCGAAGGGTGAAGAAGCCACCTGTTCTCCAATACTACAGACCAGCATTCTGAGCTCGGTACGTGGCCGACAGCTTCTTCATCAATTAACGGAATTTGGCGTTAGTATTCTGTCCCTATACCAGCGCCGTCTTCCCAACCGTACATTTCAAAGAGGGAAGAGTAGAGAAAGAACCAGATGCCTCCTTTAACTTCCTCGTCTGTTGCATGGATTATAGCGGTCTAGCAACCATGGCGTTCAGGTAGGTGACGAAAAGGATGAGGGCACAGAGATCCGACATCAACCGCTCAACCAGTCGCAAGAACGTCTGTGCAAGGAGGCCCTATCATCGCATTGCAGTGAACAGCGTGGTAGTCTTGATGAATTATAATAACCTCGACGAGTAAACTAGTCGAACGGCTACCTGCGCAGTTTCATCAACTGATAAGTGCAAAGACGAGACGAGAATCCAAACAGTGCCAGGTCAAATTTGGGCGAGTGCTCCCAGACGCTAAAAACGTCCTGCAACCTGTTAACCGCCTTCGCTCGTCACTCGAGGCCGGTGTTTCAGACAGACCGGAGGGGACCATCCAGCGTCCGTTGATTAGGCCCTACGACCTGCTGTGACGGCGATAAACGTGTGCAGTCAGCTATCCGATCCAATGCAGTGCCCGCCAAACAACTACCTAAGAGTACGGAGAACTCACACAGGAAACGAATAGCCGAGCACGCATAACTAGTGAGGCAGTGATGCCAGCTCTCAAGTTGCAGCTTGCTCAACGAGAGCCGGTTGCAAATCCGGGCTAGGAGGCCAAACTTCTGGCAAGAAGGGAGTACGCGTGAGCCACGAGCTATGCGAATCATGGCCCTGCGGCGGATAGTCCACCAGCTGGCACAGAAGGAATCTCTATTTTGCCAGGGTGGATCAAGTAAGAGTGGACTGTCGACCAGTTCCCCACGGCTTAGTAAAATTGCCAAGTAGTTACCTCGCCAGTCGCCGGAATGAGCGGCACGATCGTGGCTACTAAGTTCTCGGATGCGGACTACCAAGCAGCAACTACGACAAATGGCAACATTCGGGACATGACCGCTATTTCCAGTGGATTGGGGCGCCGCATATACTACGCCGTCTGTGCGAATTCTATACGCAGCCGTTCCCACGGCAGATGTGTAGATAGACCCAAGGCATCCCATGAATACAACTTCCGCCCCGCGATCGAGTTCCTTGCCTCCCAGACCTACAGCTCTGACCATTCACATATGGAAAACGCGCAAGCACTCCGCCACATCGCAGAGGCGTCTTGGGCAGTACCGTACGGCACGCAAACGCGAGGTCGCTGTCCTTGTGCGGAGACTACGGGACAACCTTTTCTAAAAACTGGCATCCCAGTCCCGGCCTCAACCCCCGGGTTTGGGATACATTGTCATCCCAAATAGTGTAACGCCAGTTGCACTATCGAGACCCAGCAAAGCGCGCAGGACGCACCAGTCGTATCCGACGTTGGTAACCCCCGCCGCCGCACTTGCGTTGTCCAGACTGCCAAGTCATTTTACGCAGGAGGAACCCAAAAACGGACAAATAGCGTTTACTGCAGCCAGATGACCCGAATCCCATTTCCTAATCAGGTCAGCTGATTTCAGGGTCAGAGGTGTGGTTACTCCGCGATGACCTGGGCGGTAAGCCCGTTTCTGAAGGCTGAAACACTCCGTTACATTGGACGGCTGAAAGTTTGGTAACGGTGGCAGGGCCAAAATACTTCACCGTCAGATGTGCGTTGGGCTCGGCCTGTGAGATTCATACCTCTGGCCTGCAAGCACTCAGTAAACCCAAAATGAACCAAAGAAATGAGCCATCTCGGGAAGCTGTGTGACTAATTTTCCGCTAAGACAGTTTTAGTGGTTTACCGCAGCAACGTCCGGGCAACGCGGACTGTTTCACACAAATTAGCACTGGAGAGTTTAACTGGCGAGGGGCCCGTCAGGCGACAACGTAGTCGCAGGCGCACATACGCTAAAACAGAAAACCTCTAACAGTTCTCTGCACAGGCTAGAAGCTTCTGTTCGGTGCAGAGACTACCGCCTTTTTAACAGGTGACGTCGGAGCTATTGGTAGTTAAACAACTAGGAACATGGCTGCCAGACATTTCGAGGCCACCCTGGACCGATTCCGACCTGTGGTCAGCAAGGACGTGCCTTTTGCAAAATGGCGCAAAACTAATAAGAGGACAGGACTATGACAGACCCTCATCTACCCGCCACTCTATACAATGTCACAAGATGTGCACGCATATATAGGTAGGAAAAGAAATCGTTTTACAGTTGGATGCTAGCGCGCAAGGTGCGAGGCAGAAAATTATGTACAGCTTAAATGCATAAATTTTTGTTGCCTTGAGAAAGAAAGAGATGGGGGCAGAGCGGGGACAGTGAGATATGTAGGACGGACCTCAGACTGCATAGGGGCAGTCGAACAAACAACAGAGGATGTGACACAGAGGTTTCTCAACTGCGCACCTCTGCGTGTTGGTGCCACATAAGAAATGACTATGACGGGTAGAACAAGAGGGTGCGGGTCGCTCGAAATGCTTCAAACCCACACTCCGTCTTTCCATAGTCGCGGGAACCCTACCGGCGAAAACAACAGCAGCAATTCAGTCGGTAAGAGATGCCTGCCGAAAACTCCGGACACCACATACGCACAAATATTTTGAGTGTTAGTAGGAAGTGGGAACGCAATAGTGCTGAAATGGCACTATCACTGTTTTTACAATTCCTCATGTCATTCGTTCTTCGGTGCTACCATGGAATTGCTGGCAGCTACCATGCTCGAGAACGGAAAACCTGAGGCCCTAAAAAATAAGAGTAAAAGTGTACAGTTGAAACAAGACGAATAATGCAATTATCCCAGAGCAACCGTCAAGATTTACCTGGTCTATTAGAGAGCAAGCTAGTTTGCTATACTAAGAGGCTCATTGAGCAAAATGCTGTCAAGGCCCGCTTCTCATACAACATCGATCTAGAAGTGAGCATGGACAGTAAGTACAAATCTGTCTAGGTTGCAATGAGCAGAAAGCGAATCATCTCAAGAGAGTGTAATTTTAAATGGTAAAGGTAATGCGGCTGACTAGTCAATCATACCTTTCCGACAAAGCAAAGATTAGGTCTAAGGGTCGACTGTGTGCGACTTACTAAGCGCTAATATGGCTAGACTCCTTTGGCGAAATAAACGGTTTAACCGCCACCTAGACCGATACGCTTCAAGGTGAGAAGTGATTGCTCGAGGTAACCGTCCATCATAAATTAGTACAACAGATTGGATGATTAAATGACTAACCACAACAGTCAGCCAAAGGGTGGATAAGCGCACCGCAAGGCATACCCTGGATTAAAAGCAGACACTGCTGCAGCAAGACTAGCATGCATGTTGTCAATCCCGCTTGGAACAGACGTAACGGAGGGCGAGCCAGAGGACGCTGTGCTGCCCGTGCCGTTGGATGCTGGACTATTTCCTGGCCTTGAGATAGGCGTCTGATTCAGCTGTGGTAACCCCATCCCGGCTGTCAGTCCCGGGGGCAGAAAGGGAGCGTACGGAGCCATTGCGTTTTGAGGGAGATGTGGGTTTCCGGGGGGTGGGAGCAAGGCGGGGATGGTTGTTGGACCGCCACTGTTGGTCAGAATACCACCTGCGGACGGTACACCACCGTTTCCTGATGAAGATGCGCCAATGCTTGTTATTGGAAAGTTCGCGGCAGCGCCAAGAAGAGAGGGCGGGAGTGGTAGACCAATGGTTGAGTTGATAGAAGACCCTGTTAACGAGGAGATACCCAGGGCTGCCGCAACAGCTGCTGCTGCGTTCCCCGCTGTGTTATTCAAAGCACCGGGACCACCAAGGGCTGGGTGGCTATTCAAACTTGCGCAAATTCCGCCCATAAGGTACTCCTTATTGACACAGTTTCGAAGGCATGACGGAATGCGGCTGGTCACAGCCCGTCGGATTTCATGTGCAGCCGCCTCCCGCATCTCGCGCATACTGTTTTCGCTGTAGTAGGCCATATGGGGTGTCACTATAAGGTTTGGTGCGTCCTTGAGAGGGCCTAGGAAGAATAATATGAAACGGTCGGAATCGAACTAATGAGCACTAATTGGAGGTTTCAAAAAAGTGTGCTAAGGTAGTTAGGAACATCCGATGGGCGGGGGGAGCTGAGAAGTACTAAATATTTAGGCGATTTCCGATGGTTTAGCGTCCCGCAAACAAATGAATATACGACTAGGAAAATAAGCAGAAGTAGGTACAAGTCGGAACTATATGAACAGGCCCAAAACCGACAGCATATCGACTGTTATAACGTCGACGCAAAGCTACATGCTACGCGTACACTTCATTTTTATGATTCAGGCAGAGTTCAACTAGCGTTAAACTTAAGGAAACTTCAAACAGCCAGAATTCTGGCAGCCTAATATATTAACCACGTAGTCAGACTTGAGTGGCAGGAAACTCCAAAAAAACTGTCTTAAAGAGGGTGAGATTTGATGTCCGAGAAGAATCGGATAAAGGTAGACCAGGAGGGGAGTGACGGAAAAACCACTTGCCTGGCTAGGAGGGCTGTGGAACTTAAAGTCGTATAACGTGAATACATAGATGTATTCTGCTGTGTCCTTTGATCCCAGGAACATTTGAATTTTGTCAACTTGGCCCCTGAATGACTTGCTTCTAAAGTCGCTCTTAATTCCAATTGGGTATCCTACTAGGCCTTGTACGTTAAGCAAGTCAGCAAGTGGACGAAAGTGCATTTAGACTCGACTCTTAGCTAATCAGTGAAGCACCTTTGGAGATAACCGAAAACTTACTGTTCGGAGAGAATGGTTCCGGATCGGTGACGTCGAGTGCAGCTGCCCGAATGAAGCCACTCTTCAGAGCTGCAGCAAGCGCGGCCTCATCGATAAGTCCTCCGCGCGCAGTATTTATAAGGAAGGCACCTAAAACGTATTTGTTTTTGTACCGTTGATAATTCTAACGCACACAACGGAAGTCTACCTGGCCCAAGCAAATATGGATATATAAGTATAGCAAAGGCAAACCGAAGACGTACCCTTGCGCATGATTTTAATAGTCTCCTCGTTTATCATGTGCCGGTTCTGTTCGGTGAGTGAACAGTGCAAGGTTACGCAGTCGCTTGCGTACAACAAATCTTGTAGTTGGTAGACGCGTTCAATTCCAAGGGAACGTTCTATTCCGTCAGATAGGTAGGGGTCATAGAATGTAACCCGGAAACCAAAGGCTTGTGCGCGCAAAGCTACGGCAGAACCAACTCGTCCTAAAAAAGAACAATTTACGACAAACAGTTATGCATAAAGGACCGCAAACCTAGATAATGCCTCATGGAAAGTACGTTGTTACGTCAAAGAATCTGGTGAGCGATGAAACCACCAGCAGTACATTTGGTGTGACGTGTGTGGTGGAACAACAGTTTGCTATATAACTCTTCTCATTGACACGGACGACGAAAACCCAGCAATGCGAGACGATAATTGACTGTTGGGAAGGGTGACTGCTCCAGCCGACTTAAAACCGCTTATGCCAGGAGGCCTAAGTCCTATCGGAAATGTGACCAACAAAAAGTCGACTTTAGAAAATGTGAATCAGCAAAGCTTCAGTCAGGTCTTTCTTAACACTATACAAAAGTCAAACACCAATTAACATTACAATGAAGCGGGAAATAAGTTTAACGTCTGGCGAACATCTTAATTCGGCCCCACTAGGAACTTCAAACCTTGCTATTATACTTTGTGCATATTGTCATAATTCAATGTATCTCGCTCAGGTAGGGACTATATCCCTTTTCAAAACGTGGTAGGCGGCAGCAACAGTCAAACCACACGTAACATTGCAGGCGGCGCATTAGAAGTTGAATTCTGAAAACTGCTGTTTTACTAAGGTTTGTAAAGTGTCCAGGGTTGCGAGTACAACCTGGTGATGATAGCCCACAGGGCTCTCTAACGTCGGTAAATTTCTGCATAAAGCATGGTTCGGTAATGATGGGGACCAGTCTGAGCGTGGGAGTCCAACCTTGTTTTGCGACTCTAATCGGAGGAGGCTGCAGTAGTCAACATCGGAGTCTGCGGACGAGCTGAGATTTCTCGGACCCAAGCGACACCGTAATAACGAGCAGCTCAATGAACTTGCCGCTCCTGCTAGGCCCCGGAGCGATGAGTCCTTCAGCCGACTGCGGAAAACGAGAGCAAAGTCGACTGCAGACGACCGCAAAACTACGCGAGCACCTTCACAAATTCGCAATCTCTAGAAAGTATCTAAGACCCGACGCGATATCTTCATTCCTACGAAAATCAGCATGCGCCGGTTGTCCGTCAGGCCAATCCTCCTGCACGGTTTATGAGGTGGGCTGTGCGCGGAAGACAGGCGAGAACTGTTGACTGAGAACAATTCTTCGGGTGAATCACGTCAACTTTGTCTCGGGCGTTTGAATTTGCTGCAACATCGCAAGATACCTCAAGCCATCCAAGAAGAACGACCAGAGTGATTTCTGCAGGTTCTTCGTCGCTCGTCCCGTGACTCCAATACTAGTGTCCTTGATCCGGCGTAGCTGCCCACTTAGAGGGGTCAGAATCATCTTCAAACATGGCCCAACAGTCCGTTAAGACATCGCGGCTCTTGGACGACCAGTATTCGGTCCGTGAATGGACTGTTACTGCAGACCGTCATGCGTGGGGGTACGATTTGAGTCATTATGGGGGCTGGATAGATCAGGCATGATTACAGAAGTCGCAAGTACAAAATTAATATAAGCTTGGAGTGACGTATCACTGTGCGTGAATCTCGTAAGCTACATCTAGGAACATCGCAGGCACAAGCATCTACCTCTAGCTTAGAACAGCCAAATAAGTGCATAAGACAACTGCATGGACCTAGGATGAGAGAATGTACGATACGAGGTGTGATCTGCTTTTTGTCCCCAACTAGCGCGTGCTGGAAGAGTTAGACCAAGAACGCGTTGGTGAGGAGTAACAGGACTGACGCCAGATTAGGTGGCTGCCTAAGCTTGCACCCACTCGCAGTCATTGATCACTGACCTTATTTTAAATGCACCTAATTCTCGTGGCACTCGCCCTTGCAATTAACATTAGAGCACGAAAAAAGACTACAACTGGAAATTAACTCAACCAATGTTATCTGCCAATAGCAATGGTGCTCAGAAATACGTCTACACGAGAGTTGACTGAGGCACAAGAAGCACACTCCAGGGCAGTGGGTCCCGTACTCGTAGCTGTAACAAAGCTCTGAACTGTCAGACCAACGACGATAGTTTGCCAGTAGCGACACCCCTATTCCGGAGAAAGACGGTGTGCGTTTGCGCGAAAAACCTGGGAAATTTCGACTCTGTGATTATTACCACCCACGGGTCGTGACCTGACAGCAGCAGCCATAGTTTAAAGTCATGCTCTGAAGCCAACATGGACATTTGCCTTAGGTTGCAGCATCTTCAGATTCAAATTAGCTGTAAAAACATCTCGGATACACATCAAAGTTGCCAAAACGACAAAGAATGGAGATTCAACACTGTCTAATGGCCTCGACATATATATAATTCTATGAAGATTGTGGGAACCTTCGGATTCTAGTCAGGACCAGCAACTTTACTACCCCGATATGAGCTAGTTATGGATAGCGGCGAAAAATGAGTAAGCATTAAGACTTCGTACGAAGGCTAGACCAGCCGCAACGAATTCAGGTAGCACTAGACAAAGCGAATAACTCTAAACCATACACACTACGGTAGCTCGCAACTGTGATCAGAGCGTCGATGGAAATTCACGAAGTCCCTGGGCCATCTAGTAGTTAGCATCGCTAGTAAGGAAAAGGCGTGGCGCCAGGACTAAGGAGAATATAGTAAACAGATCCTGGGCGCTCGCCGATCAGGTTACGGAACATGCTCGTTCCGTTGTGCCTTGAAGCTCTTACTAGAACCCTCGCAGGCAGTCGCACAGCGACTAGTAGTAGACATAGATGAGATGATACCGACAAAGACAAGGGAGACCGGAATGGCCATTTCTGGCTTATTAGCCGTCATCAGCCAGTCGTACCCAACCCCAA